>PQWD01001543.1:67439-227409 GCA_019425675.1 Leucinodes orbonalis | reverse complement strand
CGTCATATGCTCACCTATCTATTTGCACATAGAATGACGCATAGCAGTGAAATTAAACGTAACCTATACACACACCGGAGATATACTGTAAATGTATGGAAACAAGGACGATAATTGCTCGACAAGGAGGCAGTGATCAACACAATGAGCTCGCGCACGGTGCTCATCGTACGCGGTCAGTTGACCTGATTCGTAAGTATTCCAATGAATAAAGTAGGTATATTTACAAAGTTACAACATATAATTGTTTATTCCAAGTACAAACAATAGGTTAAACTACTGTTCTGACATATACATACTACAATGGGCCAAGTATCAAATACTACAATCAATAAAAACGTTAAATAGCTCATATTAATATGGCTCATTGATTTAAAGGAAGTTCGAAACTAATCAAATAAAATTAATTAGAAATTAAAATCGTTTGAAATGACCTCAGACGTTTCTTATAATAAAGTAATTCATACTCGTATTAAATTATCACAATAACTTTAAATACAACAATTGGTTAAAGCTGCTATGTAGGTAGTCATGTTCATAAAGTTCTATGTTTATACAAATGTGAACCTCTCGGCGCAGACGCAAGCTAATTTCTTGCACCTTTGTGCATCTTGATAACCAATAACGTACTTGCTTCCGTTACGCACCAGATCAGGGCCCCAATTCCGTTAAGTTTAAAATGAGCTAATAGTATAGTTATTGCGACTCAGTAGTCAAATTTTGCACTTATTATTTATCTTTCATGCTTAGATTTTAATCAGTAACACCAAAAAACAATTCATTCTACTATCTTATTACCATTTTAACCATTATCAATGGTTCATCACTAATGAACTGCAATCCAAAATATTAAACAGCCATCCAAAACGAAGGAACGCGAACATTATTATTATAATCTATAAATTTTGATAAAAGTATTGCATGATATACATAAAAAGTTTCAAATGATAAAAGTCAGATAAGATTTACCTTACTTGACTTAGTAATAACTACGAAATAAAAATGGTTGCAGTACTTTATAATCAAACCAAATATAACAAAACGGAATAATGATTAGTGAAGTTCTATACACCACTACTTTTTAATTACTTCTATAGAATATATTATCTGTGCTACTCTCGGAGGAATAAGTCTAGTTCCTCCGAGGTGCTACTACACAAAAATTAAATAGGGATAGGGGGTTCAGTATGAATCAGTAATACTTAGTACAGATATTTGTGCAGTCGTTAATGACTAGTGGGTAGGTCCGTGATGTATCCATGCTAACATATCATTTGATAAAAAATAATTACTTTACAAAAACATACACAAAATCACAATGATACGCCTTAACAGACCTACAATGTCCACTTTTCGTTTTTAAGAAGATTTAGACCCAACATTTTTGCACACTAATTACGAATGTTGATTTTACCAAGCAAATAGCCCTTATAGTAAATGGCTTCTCTCGCTTTTTAGAACAGATTTGTGTCGGCAGCTTGTGTCATTAAGCCGATGAAGATTTTTACAATAACTACTTTTCTATGTCGTTAATAAATTATCAACTGCTGTAGTAATGCAAGTTTTGACCCAGTTCGTTATTTTCGCAAATAGTCATTGCGAAAAATTTGGTCACATTGTCAAGTGATTATTTTGTCAAACAGTCTTTTCACAACTGATCACTTTCGCAAACGGTCGTTTTCGCAGAATATCATATTATAACAAGCCGTGGTTAAAGAAGACCGAGAGATTAAATTTTTAACAAATATACAACAAACTCTTAAAAAATTTGATCGTCAATCAAAAAAGCATTTAGCATATTTGTTCGATGTATGTAAATGTAGGTATGTAAAGAAAACATCTCGGGAGACTAATTTTTTATGCCAAAATCACATTTTTAAAATGTGCCCATTTGTTTAGCTCCCTATGCTGTCGTCTGTTCTAAGAATATGTAGTAGAAAAAATACCTGCGAATGACAGTCTGCGAAAATAAGAGATTGCGAAAGTGACCAGTTGCAAAACAGGGCGATAAAATTACCATTTGCGAAAATTATGATCTCCGTCAAAACCGTAATGTAATCACAAAACTGTCATATCTCTCGTGGCGACTATAAAAAAGTGGAAAACAACTTATAAGTTAACTTAAAATATCAAGATGAGATGTATGAAAATACAAAAAGAAGGTGTCAAAAGTATCACAAAAGTTTCGAAGATTTGAAATTTCTTTAAAGATAGACTTAGATTAACTTCAAAAGCCAGCAGCGACTATCGCTTTTCTACGCTAAGTAAGACCTAAAGCGTTTTAACTCCAGCAGGCAACTACACAAGTATTTCATTCCAAGCCCAAGCCTCTCAGTTTTCTACTTTTTGCCGCATTAACTCATGGTTCGCCGCAAGCTCTATCTGAAGTTAATTTTAAAGTTCAAATGCTCTCCGTTAATTATCTGATTATACTTCAATGTCGTAGGTGTGTGCGTGTATGTGTAAAATTTTAAACCCTTGGTTATAGAAAATACTTTCTCGACTACGGAAAATACTTGTATTTGATATTGACAGTTTAATGATTGAATTTATACACTATATTTGTGTTCCTAATATGATCACTCTATAATATTTTTGAAATGTATAATTATGTAAGCTTGTTTGTATGAACAAGATTTATTTCTCAGCTACAGAAAAACAATGACACATTTTTTACCAAAATTCAATAGTCTCAGCGACAAACTTGGTCCGATATTATTGTAGACAATGCCGTGCGTTCCTGAAGAAAGACTATTAACAACAATTAATATTCAGCGCAATCACTGACCAAAACCATTATGTAAAAATTTTTCGAGTTTAAGTTCAATGTATAAGAAACCCCAAAAGATTTTTTTTTTCAAATTCCTTATTAAAACCTAATAGCGGTTCACAGAATACATATACGTACAAAGTTTGAATAGTGTAGTGCTTTTAGTTTCGGGCAAAAAGGAGTTCGGACGGGCGGACAGACAGACAGACTTGACGAATCTATAACGGTTCCGTTTTTTGGTTCCGTAAACCCTAAAAACTAACCATGTGTCGATGGCGCTGCTTGTTTATCTCTAAAAAGTAATTAAATCTAGGCGATGTCGTGACAAGTCTGAGATACCTTTGTCTAGATTCCTTTACTTTTTAGAGATAAACAAGCAGCGCCACCGACACTTGGCTAGTTTTATAGATGTGTTGGTGGGATAGATTATTAACATTTAATATTTTTTGAAGAATTCTCCGCGGCATTTAATACACTTTTACATGCGTTAAAACCAGTTTTTAAAACATTTATTCCACTCCGACGAGATGTAATTAAAATCGCCGATTTGTTTGCGCCAACAGCTTCTTGGGGCGCACTGAACCGTTGACGACGAAGATTTAGCTTAATTAAGAGGAACGTAAATATACGTAAAGTATCTTACAATATCTTGATTTTTTTATTCGATGTTGACTTGTGGCAAACAAACAGGACCAGTCATTGGTAATCGTATTGCGATCTTCCAGTACAATATTGGTAACGTGACCGCCCTTTGCCACAAACAAGGTAACCATTTTTTGGAGAGCTCCGTAAGCGTAAGCATTTGGTCGATTTTGGCGCATTACTGCTTATAATCTGGATTGTAAGCATATATCCAAGATTCCTCATCACTAACCATATCATAAACACGACTTACCTCTCCTCACATATATATACAGTGTCAATGTTAAAATTCTAAGCACCAGCGCTCTACAGTCTTAAGACATTGTGCTACATAACTAAACACAGAAGTGAACTCCACAAAGCACTAAAATCACGATAATCCTCTTTTTTGTGTTGATGGATAGGAGACATGTTTTTTATTCTAATAAAATTTCAGACACATGAAGTGACTTGATCGTAATCGTCTACTACGATCCAGTTTGGTACGCATCAAGTAAAATAAAATAAAAAAATACTCAGGCACCTACTAGCTAGAGGTTTATTATAAGAAAATAGTGGTTCACCGTTTATGGCGTATAAAAAACTTATTACATATAGTTCAAACTAAATTTTGTTGTAAAATTCCATGATATCCATATCATATTTCAGAAGTTAGAGAAGAGGACACCATTTTTTGAACTTTGGAAGTGTCTCTCGCGCACACTATTCAATTAATAGAAAAATATATTAGAAACCTCAATATCATTTTTCAAAAGCTACACATTAATACACTACGTGTGTGAGTTCGATGGGAAAACATTTTTTTGTTTCAATTCAATGTAAGGAGAACTCCAAAACATATTTTTTTTCAAGTTTGTCAAAACTTTAAAACTGTTTACAAAATACATATACTTCCCTATTAAGTTTGAACAGTGCAGTGCTAATAGTTTCGGAATAAAACAGACGGACTCTAAGAATCCGTAGAGAATCTATTCTGTCTGTCTGTCCGTCCGTATGTCCGGGTTCTGCTTTTTTGCCATTTGGCTACGGAACCCCAAAAATAGATTAATTCGTAATACGTTTATTTTTCTCCCTAAAATATTGGGATTGAAATCTATGAAAGATATTAGGCAGATAGGTTTAATAATGTTTATATATCAGTGGCTATCCAACAAGCCCGGGCTTTATCAACATTCTAAGAAGAAACCATTGATGGAAAGGCTGGCTTCCTGCTACGCCTATAGTATGTTTGCGGTGACCACTGTCGA
The DNA here is from genome assembly GCA_019425675.1 of Leucinodes orbonalis. Classification (NCBI taxonomy): domain Eukaryota; kingdom Metazoa; phylum Arthropoda; class Insecta; order Lepidoptera; family Crambidae; genus Leucinodes; species Leucinodes orbonalis. Next base: position 222,750 of record PQWD01001543.1, on the reverse strand, counting down.
TTATATTATTATATACTCGTACCTTTAGACACCCGTGTACATCAACGAAGAAGAAGATCCTGTCAGGTGATTGGACTTCTGCAGATTTATGCTAAATGCGAATTAAAAGGACCAAACAGCTATTTGAGTGACTTGTTTTTGATCCCAGCATAATATTATTACTATCGTTGGCGAACTCGCTAGCAACGCGTTATTTATATCATTACATGCGCATGCGTGGAAAATGGGCCAGCATTATGAAAGTCCCGTGTTTATGTCCCAACGTGTAAACTCAATTTATTTACATATTCGGGTGTTATTAGGAAATGACATGAGAGCAGTAATGCATAACGGTTTAATTCGCCATTTTTACGTGTCAACTAAAGTGTTTAAAATATTAGTTTGTATTTCAAAATATCCAGATAAATATTTTGTAGCTATGCGTCAGAATAAGCATTAAATAGGCTATGATATTTTTAGGTTTTTTATAATGATAAAGTAACGGCCTAAGTTTGTTTTTTTTTAAATTTTGGTATATGTAAGAATACATTATTTTTTTATTTATCAGACATATCTGGGTCTACTAAAATACGTTACGTGACTTATAATAAAGATTTCGTGCAGTATAAATATTTTAAATCACAAAATTGTTAACATTCTCAACCCTTAACATAAGAGTTGCTGCAGCTAAAACTAATTGCAACGAAACGTCGGTAAAGAGGTGAATGAAATATTTAGTATCGAAAGGGCGCCAAGCATTTACATTCGTTCATGTTCTCCACTCGTAAATGTTTTGTATTTTATAAAGGTATGGAGTAATTCAAGATTAACTATTAGATTTTGTGTTTTAATTTAGACATAACATGATTTTTACTTTGAAGATAAACAAACGAAGCTTAATAGCTATTCAAAAAAGTCTTAGCAATACATTTTTACTCGTCAATGCCAAAACAGTTGAGGCGTTATATGGATGAACTTCCTGAAAGCACTTCAGTCTTTGTCTTTCGACGAGCGTGACTCCCGTGATATATCGGTGGGCATCTAATTGGCCATCGTGCTCGTAGACCTTACGCACTATTTGAATATTGTAGTCTTAAACCTATTTGTCGGACAGTTAACATCGGCTGGCGTCTTGTAGTCAGTTATATGTATCGGTCTTGCTTGTTGGTAGTCCACCAAGCAAGACACACCATCCTTGGCCTGGGTGATGCTCAGCAGGATGTCCCGTGATAGTGTTAGGCTGATGAACACGGTGAATAACGATTCTGTTATAGTAATACGAATGTAATGTTTTGATTCTCATGTAATATTAAGATTATCGCTTAGTACACTCTTACAATACTCATTTTAATACAAGTAGTAAAAAGATATTATGGCCACGAGACCAAGTACCTATAAAAATCTATTACTTGAAGCACTGCGCAGCAGTTGAATGTTTAATAACTCACCTCTTTTTTTCAAAGTTTAAGTTTATATTTATGTTTCAACATTAAGTGTAGTGTAATCTTAAAAATGTATCTTTTCCTTGTTTGCAAAACAATGCTCACTGTTTGTGTATCTGCACTCATGTGTTTTATGTAAACTACTTTGTTAATAAAATGTTCCTACTATTATGTAACGAATTTCTCAGTATCATGTCATCATTTCATCGAGCCTCACATGATTTGGGTTTTTATAAAAATCACGAAAATAACAAAAGGGGGAGGGGGTGTAGTGAGATATCACGTGTATTTACCTATAGTAGACATTTTTATCATAGTCCTTAATTTCAGAATAAAATTATTAATATAAATTATTAAAAATTATAGTTTATACCTGTATTTAAAGGTAATATTTTGAGTCTTAAAATTCTTTGTAGGTATTAAAGATATACGTGATGTTGAGAAGGGAGGGGGGGAGGTAGACTTAAACCTCACCACGTAAATGCAAAAAAAGATCACGTGATTAATGGACGGCCCCTAACCTCCTCTATCTTTTAAGTCGGTTAATATAACTTACCACGCACAAACAAGTGCTTTTTAATTGAATATTCACATCAATATTTTATAAATTTAATTAAAATTCCAGTACCTACAGCGCTGTCCTGACAGACTTATGACTAAACTAAACGAATTGTTTGATGAGCCAGCCTAATGCGACGAGGAACGATGCGTTGTCCAATATAAGTTTAACATAACAGGCTATTACCCGCACTCAGGGCTCGGGAGCTCAGGCCAGCGAATTCGATTCAATTGATCCACAACTAAATGGGTCACACTCGACGAGCATGCACCCAACGCTTATTACGAAAGACTACACTAGATTGACAGACGTATGGAGGTTACTGCGCGATTAACGCCGTACTGATACGGTCATAGTGCAATTTGATTGAATAATTGTGAGCTCAAGATAAAAAAAAGTTACAAGGTTATTGAAAACAGTCACTTTACTTACTAATCATGTACATAATTCATATGAAATGAGTGATTAATAAATATAAGATGGACGTTTTGCTTTTACTATTTATATATCTATTGTAAAAACATGCGTGTAAGATATAACTAGCAAACGCTTGTTTTAATATAACAAAAAGTACCTACCTATATTTGCGCCGGTTAACAAAATACAAAATGCGTTATAACACTGCAGACGAAGAATCAGTCGTTAAATTTTATAAAAATCATTGATGACTCAACAGGTAGGCCATGCGTTATTATAATGAAAGGAAGAAAAATATTGAATTGATCCAATTCAAATTATAACATATTAGTCCTTAAAATAATATTTTAAAAAAATAATGCTACCAAAATGGTGGCCACTCAGCTAATGCCAAGACAGTTTTGTCATTATACTGTTCATTATTGTACGTAAGTATCATGATTTACCAACGATGTAAAAAAGGCTCGTTTTAGTATCATAGTAGTTTGAACATGATATGTTCAATGTTATCATTATGCATCTTTCAGTGAATGTATTATAGTGCACCTACCATTCAGGGTTCCAGGGCTCAAAGTTACAATTTACAAAACCAATTTATCACATGGATCGGGATTCGCCATTGTAACTAAATATGTTTTAACTCTAATTTAAGAAAAGCAAATGAATACATACAGATAAGTTTCTATATATAGAATCTTATCTGTAATATCAAGTAACGTCTCGATATGGATGAGTAAAATAAAAATACCTATAATTTAAACACTAGACCTAAAACTATACTAGTAGTACAATTTGGAAATGACAATTCATCATTAAATCCATATCGAAAATGCAGATCGGTTTTGTAACAAGATCCTATCAACATGACAAAATTAACTGATTACAAATAAAAAAATAATACATTGAATTAGACTGCCATGCGAGTGCAACTGCAGTTCAGTTGATAAAAAGTCTGTTTATCAGAGATACGGTACCCACATTTTTTGTTGAAGTGCCTTTATCCTATACGGGTTACCGCAACTGTTATCTAATGGTTTTGTTTAATTTTAATCATTATTGTTATCAAGAATCCCACATGGCAGTATGAAGATCCTCGGCATTGTGCTCTGTCAAAACGGTAAGTTATTCTGGTTTTAACAAATATTATAACCAGTGTTACCGATATACCGATAGTTGAGCTCGAAAGTCATCTGCAATTCTATCGATATTTTTGCACTTCCGATAATAATATGTGATGCAATAGTAATACTTCTATTTGACGAGACGATATCTGGCACTGCGGTGGTACCTACCTATACACAAGTATCTCCGTAGGATAAGCGACGCAAACAAGCGTATGCTTACCCCAGTGTATGAAACCCTTGCACAAAGCCAATTATCATCGTCATCAGTTCATAACGTAACACTGAAGGGCTCATACCATCCCACGCAGCATGGCTACGGGGAGGCTGGGAAGTAACGCAGCACGCGGGCCTAGTGCGGAGTCGTTGGGGGTAGAAACGAAAAGCATCCTTAGATACAAAATCCAATAGGCGCTGATCATGCGTTTTTAAGCACCAAACTATTATTTGGTCTCAACAATATTATTTGTTCACCACATCCGACGAGACGATTACGATAGTTGCTTGACTTTTTGCGATAGTTAACCGGCCTAGTTAACCACTATCTGGACGCTATCATCATCGTTTGCATTTAACATGCTGATAATCAGAGGCTAGTGCACACTCGAAGGTCAACATAAAATCTACCCGGGCCCACTAATTTCTGATTGATGCAAATCAATTAACAACGCATCAATCCAATCCGGTGTGTCACCAATAGTTACCATGTCTAGAAACATTTCGCTTTATGAGTTTTAGTAATATTTGGATACGTATTCACGAGCAAATACAAAGACTATCTATCTTTTCGAATTATGAAAGCAATGTAATTGTATCTGTGAAATATTTGTATCTACACTAATATTATAAAGAGGAAAACTTTGTTGTGTTTGTTTGTTTGGTTGTAATGAATAGGCTCAAAAACTACTGGACCGATTTTAAAAATTCTTTCACCGTTCGAAAGCTAAATTAATCCCGCAAAACATAGGCTAAATTTTATTTTGAAAAAAAAATAGGGTTCCGTAAGATATTTTGGGTTTTTCGGACAAAAAAGGAAAAAAACTACAGAAAAGTTGCTTTTTTGCATATTCTGCCTAAACTATAAAGATAGAACTATAAAATGTTCTAACTAAGTGTAGATCTCATTAATCTCCACAAAAAAGTCCGCGACACACTATACCTACCTATGTCGGGTGAAGCACAACAACCATTTTTTATTTAAAAAAATTGAATTTTTTTTGGCTACATTAAAACGCGTTTTTTTACTCATGCTACTAATCCTTAACAAAATAAATTATTTCATCACTAAGAAAAGTTTACGTAGATAATATTTGGTCTTTGAATGATTAAAATTGGACGTTTGGTTTTCAAGTTATGGCGAAATTAAAATATTATTCTGCTGCACGGCCGTCCCGTTGCAAAGTGGGCGTCGCATTGGCGGGGGTGCGCATGCGGGAGGGGTATATTATCCAATTTAATATTTTAAATACATTGTTGAATAAAGATCTAAGTAGTTCTTTACAGCATATGATTTAAATGAACATTTTCGAAGATATTAAATATATAAAAATTGCGGTGCGTAGCGTTTGCGGTTGGTTTGCGGCGATACCGGCCGACGAGGAAGCCGGGAGCGTGCCTTTTACGATCAACATTGCACCCGTGCGAAGCAGGGGCGGGTCGCTAGTGTTGTATAATCGTGTTCAACAGCTAAGTTGTCATTGCTATTGAACAATATCGCTTTCGATAACAAACAGCTTGAAATCATTTTATAGTTTGCGAAGCATTAAGGTAATGTCATGTCAGGCTTGGTACAAAGACAAACATCCGCTGTGGGCCGCTATTGTCCGAAGTCACAGGAGAGAGGACTATCATAGCTTATAAAGACATAGGCACAGTAACAAGTACGTCATTACTTAATACTTTGTGACACAATAGATATTTTAATTAATTGAAACAATTTCAATAATCTTTTTTAAACAATTTCAATAATTTTTTTTAGAAATCTTATCCAGTTATCATTTTATTTATTAACTAACTGTGTCCCGCGATATATCCTGCGGTATTAGATATTCACGCGTAGCAAAATGTAGCGCGAAGCCTACGCGTAGTGAGCAACGCATCGCGCGGTACAACAATTTTTCTAAAATATAAAGTATTTTCTAAAATAAAAGTAGCCCGTGTTCTACTTATTACATCAGCTACCTGCCAAAAAAAAGTCTTGTCCAAATCGGTTCAGCCATTTCAGAAATTACGCGGAACAAACAGACAAAGAAAGAAAGAAAGAAAATTTATTGTACACGAAATCATGGTAACAAAAAACATATATTAGTGTTTACAGTGTATGTAGTTCCTGCTTGTTTCTACCTTTTCAGGTGTTTGTACATTTTAAATTTATCTTAACTAAAAATAAACTCTTCACTTATAGTTTAAAAATTCTTGGATGCTATAGAAACATTTGTTTAAGAGGTAATCTTTAATATTTACTCTGAATATATTGAGTTCCATGTCTTTTAATTTATCTGGTAATTATTATATCTTAATACACATCATAAAAGTATTATTTGAAACCAAAGTTAATTTTACTTGGCCTATGGAGTTTATTTCTATACATCGATCAAAGATTTCGGCTAGTAACATTAGACCTTTGTTCAAAAAGATATTTGTGTTAATGTACAAATAAACAAACATCAATTATGTAGAGGCAAGGCAAGGTAAGCAGTTTATATTTCTTGAATAACGGACAAGAATCAATTTGCTTTAGTCCGAATATGGCTCTAATACATTTCTTTTGCATTACAAATGCCTTATCCCTGTACACAGAATTACCCCAGATCAATACTCTATAGCGTAGTGTGGAATTAACATAGCCATTATAGGCAATCAAAGCAGCTTCTTTTGAAACTATTTGGCTAATACGATTCAGTGCAAAGACAAATTTGTTTAATTTAGAGCATATGTCATATATATGTTGCTTCCAGTTACAAAAACAATGTTATAAAAAATGTTATACCTTAAAAATTTCGTTTGGGTTACTGATTCTACTATTTGTCCGTTAAAATGTATTTTAAGGTATTTATGTTTTTTTTTTAATTAGTACCGAATTGAATGTATTTAGTTTTTTCAATGTTTATTTTTAAATTGTTATTATTTAACCACTCTATAATCCTACATAATGCTTTGTTAATTCCATCCTCATACATTTCATTATTCCCTGTTTTATCACCTTTGAATATTTTAGTCGTATCATCAGCAAACAGTATACATTCTTCAGATACACAATTTGGCAGATCATTAATGTATAGGAGGAAAAACAGTGGGCCCAAAATGCTCCCCTGAGGTACACCGTATTTATTATAATCGAAGGAAGACCTAAAGTTTTCAATACATTTACTTTGTACAATATCTCTGAGTATCCACACATTGCTCTCTTCCAGACGAATAGGTTTTTATCCAGTTAAAACATGGTCCCCGGATACCGTATTTGTATTATTTACACATTAAGCTTTTATAACATACAAAATCGAAAGCTTTCGTCATATCAAGAAACATGACCGCTACTGGGATATTTTCATTGAGACAATTTGTTATACTTTTGAGCAATTTAAATATAGCTAGTAATGTGCTTTTACTTTAACGAAACCCGTTTTGTTCCTCTCTTATTACATTATTTAAATATAAATATATTGCATTTATACTATAAAAATTTATGAATATGAATATATTGCATATAATATAATTATAAGCACGATGCCGTATATTTTTTATTATTTGAAAACTTAATTTAAAGATAGAAACATACAGTATGCACTACAAATAAACACATTCTATTTCTCATCTTCCTCTCTCTCAACTACGGCTCAAGTGTCTTATATAAGACTGATCAAAGTTCACCTGAAAGTTCATTTGATCATGTAAATTTCTTCATTCTTATATTTCAAATATAAGCCCGCGAGGATTCATTCCATCATAACTAGGACCGCCACTGTAATGATTTCCATACAAAAGCCAGTAACACAACGGCTCGCACTTGTCCAATTTTCGCTTCCAAGCTTATTGTGGCCTCGGCAAATGTGGGTGAACGTCCTAGCCCTTGCGCGCGAACAATGCACCATCATAACGAACTGTTGCACTTACCTGGATGCTCAGCGTGCACATCGTGATGTGGGACGACGAGTTACGTTTTACTGGGTTAATTATTCTTGGAGCTATATTCTTTTTATATTTTTTTTCTATTTCAGAAAAACTATTAGTCACCGATGGCCTCGATGTCCAACTTCACCAGGAGCGCGCGCAAGAAAATCGAGCAAGTAAGCAAAAACATTAACATTATTTAACCCTTTAACCGCCATAATTTCAGACAAAATAGATTTTTTTTCTGTTGGATATATTCGTCAGCGGCGGTTAAAGGGTTAAACTAAGGGATACCTAAAACGGTGTCCTGAGGATATTACAGGAAAAGTTTGACTGTCCTATTCAGAAGCAATGAACTCAAATATATGGGCATCATAACTGATGGATGTCACCTTAGCGCACATTAATGATGATCGTACTCTGTCATCCGTACTTTTTAGTAAAACCAATTACTGTTAATTGTTTTGTCAATAAGTTGTATATTGCATTATTTAAATATATGTACCTTTTATTGTGAAAAAGCATTATGGTAATATATGCGTTACAAAAGATTATTTTAAAGCACAATGGAAAAGGAAAATATATTCCTGTTAATTTATAATATATCTTAGTTTTCGAAATATGAAGTTCATTGAGCCTGGATAAGGAGAAGCCGAGATCCCGAATATCAGAAGCAAATAACGAAATTATATCCAGCACTACAGATAGCGATAGATTTTAGAGAAGACAGAGGAGCCTATTTATCCTGAAGATGTCTAATTTGGAATTTATCAATAAATAATATTTTAACAAAAAAGTGGTCTGCAATGACTATGACAGATAAGCCAAGCAATAAACATGTGCATCAGTGCGTGCGCCTATATGGGTCAAGCTTTTAGGCGATTCCACTTAATCGCATTACATAAACAAAACATAAAAGAGCACAATGCAATTATCCGGTGAACATTTCGTCGATGTAGCTACTAGCAAATACCAAATTAATTATCCATGTAACTTTTTGGAATCGAAACTTGAAATAATAGCTGCTTGAAATGCACGACGGCATTGCGCCTAAGTAAAAAGCATTTGCTATCTACGCTTTAAAACGTGTTATTTCAGCAATAGGACCATGAATTGGCTAATAATTTATATTGGAATAGGATAAATATGTTTGAAGTCAACCGCAAATACACCTTCGATACGTAATACCACACGGATAAAACCGTCTAGAAGGGGTCTTTAAGATGGTAGTTATAATTTTTTCTTGATGAATAAAAATATATGGTACATAACATGTACACCAAATTTTTTTTAAATTTTTCTTTCTGTTTATTTGATACTGGTAATATATGAAATGGTTGTCAGATTAAGACGGGACATTTAGTTTGATGGCAGGTGTATACTTTGTCTTGTCATATAATTGTGCAAACAAACAAAAAAAACTTTATTCATATATATATTTCAATCTTATGCTTATTTAAAGCATAACGAAAAAAAATTTCGGGATTAATTAGTGTTTTCAATATACGAATGCTAGTTACAAAATGCATATGAGCATATAAAGCATGACCTATTCTAGATAAAAGTAATTTCTTATATAGCGTCTGCGGGTCCTAAACCGCTAACGCCATAAAAATTGCAGAGGCAACAGGCAGTTTGATCAAAATCTTAGTCTAGGGCTTTTAACGTTCACGTCATAATAGTTTAACAAGATGGCAATTCGTTTTCATTATCTCTCTCTACAATATTACAGCACAGATTTCTAGGTTGACAATACTCATAAGTACAAAAAAGTGATTGTTAGGCAAAATTAAAAATATCGTTTGAAAATTTAAAAATATCATTATGAAAATATTTTTGCACATACATTTACAAATACTTTTGATTAAAATAAATATTGATGAATACGCATGTATATGATACTCTTCGAGGTTTAATAATAATTATTTTTTTGTATCAATTGGGACAATAAAAAACTTAGGTATACCAAAAAGCAATCACTCTTACATTTTTGTTAACAGTGAGAGGAAAACGCTAATTTAAAAACTGCTAGGACGCCTCTTCAAATATTATTAACAGCGAATTGTTTTAATTGCTAGGAAGGAGAAAAGAACGACGAAAAATAAAAATCACTAGCTGGATGCAACATAAAAACAGAAATGGCAAAATGGATGGAATTATTAAACTGTGGGGTTATTTGAAAGCGTTGTGTCCAGCGTTTAAATCGAAAGTGAGTTTGTTCCGCTTTCGAAGCGCGACTATTCAACTAATCTTGATGGAATTCGGCATGCAAATATACGGTGTTGTTGGTAAAAGATACATAAAAACTTTGATTCGCAGGCACGTTCGAGATTCATGTTTATTAGAAGAGCTTTAGCCTACCTACGAGACTGATTGATAACCCACTGGCACATTTCGTTTGTTGTAGCTTGAAGACACACCACTCATAAAAGTTCATATAAAATCCTTAGTATTATATTAGTGCCCTTTTTAGGGCTCCGTAGCCAAATGACAAAATACGGAACCCTTCTAGATTCGTCATGTCTCTCTGTCCGTCTGTATGTCACACCCTTTTTTCTCCGTAACTATTAGCGCTACTCTGTTCAAACTGTGTATGTATATAGGTGTTCTTTGAACATCTGTAAGATTTTGACAAGAAACTGGACAATATATTTTGGGTTCCCATACATTGTACTAAATTTTCATTTTCTTGGATCCACACGTTTGGTGTGGTATGGTGGTTTGAATGATATCTAGTATGTAGTTCTTTTTATACGTCATGAACGGTGAACCACTATTTTCTCATAATAAAGCTTCTACTACAGTAGGTGTAAAAAAAATATATATTTTATTTTGTTACTTGATGCTACGGAACCCTTCATGGGCGAGACTGACTCGGACTTGGCCAATTTTCAGAAATATACCCACCGGCACGGACGTATAAATAATACGGACGGACTGTCATTAATACATAAAATGTGCCCCTAAAATGACAGCTGCTGACTATGATGTGATTTTGATTTTATTGTCTACCGATTATAGTGTTTTAACTAAAAATACGTAATCGATTTTTTCATTTCCCTATGTCACATAATTTCTGGATTGTTTTTCTTTAGTTCACTGAAATTTTGTGCATAATCTATGGCTCTGTTGGCTGATGTGCGTTAGATCTAGTGGCCTGTATAACAATCCATAGTGGAATAAGGTTTTCACTTATATATATAAATTTCTGTTTTGAAGCGAAATTACTACCAATATAAATATATTATTCAACAAAATGTTTTTTTTTATTTAGTTTTGATACAGTTGTGGTAAATATCATTTTTTATTTATTATTTGTAAACATGCTATGGTTTAATACAAATTCTTTCGGATATGATTACATTTGGCTCTGCCCGAAGCTTAAAAAACATGAAAATTTTCCGAACATTACGATTGTAACAAGTTAGGTATTTTTGCGTTACAACAAAACAAGTTCCAGTTCATTTGTAAGTTTGACCGACTTACAGCCGTGGCGATGAATTCACTTCTCCGACGTTTGAAAGGAGGACATATTTAAACATTATTTATAAAAGTAGGGTGTCATGCGCGTTCTCAAATGGGTATTACTTTTATATTTATTTTTTGACCATTAGATACGAATGATACAATTTTCACAAATATTTTTTTATAATATAGGTAATATAATATATTTTTAATTTATAATATATATTAAGAATACTTTGATCACTTGATGAACTTAGGCTAAATTAGAAACCTAGTTGAACTACATTCCAATCATGAAATTTAAACTAAAGGTCATGTATAATTTTACTTCATACGAACTTAAGTAAGACTAACGGTTTTGGCAAAATATTGTTGACCAAAAAGTAATTACTTATTATAACACTTAAAACGACAAAATATTTCGTCAAAAAATAGTAAGTTTTTAATATCGCCGTCAATAAAAGTTTATATTGGCGTCCTACGTCGCTTTTGTATTTTAATTGGGGTCGCAATTACTTGTTAGCGGAGGCGCGAAATTAAGCGAAAGTTGGAAGTTCGATACGCCATTCAAAGTCAGTAATTATTTTAAAAAAGTATAACGAAACGTTTCAAATTCTATGACTACATAGGCATAAAAGAAGATTATTTTAGGAAAATACATTTTCTTTTTGTTAATTTATTGTTTTTAAATAACATTCTGTTAATAGTAAGCCTAATTATTTGGCCAAGCAGCCCATCACGGTTGCACCCTCGAAGTTCCCGTTACAATGAAAATTTGGGAATAACGTTATATGTTATTATTAATGGGATTGACTCGTATTTAAACGTAAAGTATTAATAATGGATAATCAGACACATAAGCAAGGCAAAATTAACGATTATTAATCTGTGGTAGAACCTACGCTCTTTCGCAATGTCACAGACATTTTGATACCCATCAGCTCCATCACGCCAGTCACTCGTTAAACATTAAAATAATATGTTTATAATAAAATGTATGACAGAAACTTTACCAAACAGTCATTCCCGTCAGTGCTTAATAACTATGCATATTTCCTATTGTACCTTCAGCTCACGCCTGCGCTATTCCCGGCATATAAACACAACCTTACGCGAGAACGCGTCATTAGAGCAAACGGGTTTTAGCCGTGCGATGCGTCATGCTTTCCATATAAAAAGTTCAACTGCGCGCGCGCCGACAGAGCCAATCACAATCATAAAACTAGCAAGGGTTATACAGTTTTACACCGACTTAAATGAACATCGATATCATATAAAAAAGTGATTTGGAGAAAAATATTTTTAAGATGCACTGGTTAATACCGCATCTTTTCTAATGCGACCGATATTCGTTACAAGCGTAACTTCCGAAAAAAACACCTACAATTCTTTAAGCAAAGGTTGAATATGAATATTCTAGGTGAGATTAACCAAATGAACGGGAAAAGAAATAGATTTTTCGTCAAAACTCATGTTTCAACAATAAATAATATTTTTATTATATATAAGTTCAATATGATCAAAATTGTTGATTTTTTTATGGAAACTATGTAATATTATAAATATACGATTCCGATTCAGTTGCCGAATTTTTGTGCAATAAAAAAATTTAATATAATACAGACTCAAGATCTATTCACATACTGATAATATTTATAATCATTAAAGATATAAGGTTTAAATGTAAAGGTGCCAGAAACCATAGATATTTGTATTGTATTGATTATCAGTCCCTGACAGGTTGAGCCTACTTGCAAAGCAACTATGCATATGACTTAATCCTTAATAGTAAGATATAAAATAGTTGAGACTTGAAAGTTTATATGTATGTTTTTTTGAATTGGAGTAACGTATCATTTTTTCGTAATAGTATAATATAATAACCTTTTATTACTGTAAAATCAAATGTTTTCTGAACTTTATCGGTATAATGAATAACAGATAATGATTAATTCATATTGAAAATCGGATCTGATCGTTACGAAGACTTACACGCAAAAGACTTAATCCAATGGAAATATTGTTTATAATTTACACAGTTGGTTATAGTATTATGAGGAATTTATTTACAGCTACAGCTGATAAATCGTCACAGTCACGTTACGATATTGGCAACACAAGTTTGCTGGTACAGTCAGCGACAAAACACTAATTCTCTTAAAAGCATCTTATACAAATATATTGTGATAACCGCTTCATCATATTATGTTCTATGTTATTGCAGTTGGTTGCAATAAAACCCACCGCGGTCCTTAAGAATAGTTTTTTCAAGTATTCTTGTTATTTGGACCAAGTTCCTTGCTTTAATCTTCAACCACCACCGCAACCCCTCGTCAGAATGTAATAAGTGTACGTGTTTGTCTGTGTCCGATGCACCGAACTTGATTGGTGTATCGCTGCTGTTTTAAACACCATAAATAGGGCTATAATTTTGTTTTTTGTAATTTAAGAACTTATTCTAAAACTATGCGATACCTTGGGAGTGTCACGTAAAGGGTATAAGGACTAAGAGGAGGCAAATAATGACTAACCAATTATGCTTAGGGGTTTATTTAGAAAAATACGTAGATATTTTTTAAAGTTTTGAGAAAATTAATCGTGTCCACAATTATAAATATTAACAGAAAATGGCGTAATGTGATTTTTACAGACTGAATTGTCGTTTATTTTTAATTCTGTTTGGTTTTCATTATTTATACCTAAACCCTCGACTGTTTTATTACGCAATATTCTGTGAAAACAAAAGCAGATAATTATTTCTACTCATGTAGCGCTTACTATATTGAATAGGTTGAGCAGCTTATATTGCACACGGTACAATTGTGATTGCTGAAAAACGCTAGCAGAACGGGAATATTGTTCCTGCATTAAATTATTTCTACGCTCGTTAATTATGTTGGTCCCTCGACCAGTTTGATGAAATTGCATTAGCGTGCACAAATGAACTACCAAGTGCACTAGACTCTTGTTAGTGAAACCATTTATACTCGAAATTATGTATATCCTTATCTTACTGTTTCTATCGAACCCGAAGAGATAGAGTATAGTTTCGATCATTAAACAAACTGAAGTCTTCTACTCTATAAATATTGTTAGAATAGATATATTAACTTTCTTTGATACAATAGGACAGACCATAAATAAATTTAATGATTTGGATCATTAATTATAGAGCTCTTTAAGCTTTATTTGTATATTATTTATAACAAGTAAAACAAAAATTAAAGATAAAATATGAATTATTTTTTAACAGAATAACATGGTTATTGTATCTCTGCTATGCTCATTCGTATTAGTGCGTAATTGTGTGTACCGGTGTTCTGCGGATCGTTGCACCTCTATAATACAACAAACAAGTCTCATTACGTATATGTAATTGACATTTGCAATAAAATAGAAGCTCCATATTTAAATACATTATAAATTACATTGTTTGCAAATATGTTAGAACTATATTAATTTCTATAAAAACTATAACTTTAGGATATAACTAATTTTATCTACATCAAGTTTGCACAGTTCTATAATTTGTATTTTACATGTTTGGTTTTAGTTGAGGTGTTTAATTTATTTCTTATAAGCATTACAACAATATGATAACTTGGTTATGTACCATAACTTGTGGCTTTTTATAGTCCATGTTACTCAATTAATTGCAATATTGCATGCTACTTGTGTATCCCTATGTCACTGTTTTAAAATAATAATTTCGCATTCTGGTGGATTTAATACAGGTATCATTTTATTGTGTAAAAAAGTTGTTCATAAAAACATTTTGCAGACAACAACCACGTTTGTCCATGTATGTTAAATGGAACACAACATGTGTATAACATATTCAATGAGTATGAAGTGTTAAACTGGCTATCCTTTAGATAGGTAGGGGGGTTTGGAACATTCAATTTCAAATTCTGATAGGGAACTCAAACTTTAAAGCTTGTCTTTACAAAGACCAACATCAAGGGGATAGCCTTATTTTAATAACAAAACAGCTCTAACTTGTGAGACTTGTAATTTAAACATAAATTCATGAAAGCATTTGGATACAGGCCAAACTGGTTTATAAGGAGCAAGGGTTTTATTGGCCTGTATCTGTAGTTTGCTTGTCACCCTAGTAAATACAAGATGTGATGGAATAAACAGAAAAACATTAAGCGTAGCATAAAATATGCAGGGCAACTTCGCAAGTGCAACCCATGATACCTATTAAACAAAAGCATAAGTATTGGTCAAAAAATAAAAAAAAACAATCGCATAGCAGTCAACAAAAAAGGTTATAACAAAAACAAATAAGGTACAACACATTTCTTTAGTGGATGTATTTATTTCACAACATCCTTCAATTGGATTTTTTATCATATTACAATTACAATACATTTTGAATTAAGTGTAGGTAAGCCAACCATGTTTATTTTAATAATCCTTATTGTATGTCATTGCAGTCACCATATTATAAATTGGATAAAAATGGGTTATGTTCTACTATCACAATGCTGCTTACATAATTCAGTCTCTTGGGATTACTCAAGAAAATGTGCAAAAAAGTAGTGCAGCTTAAATTTTAATTAGATACATTAATTTTAACAGTTTTTAAATTTAAGCAACATATTGGAACCGGATGCCAGAGGTAAATAAGAGTTCACATACTGTACAGTGTATCTTACAAAGGATGTAGGTAATTTATATGTGGTTAAAGTGTTCAAAATGTTTGATACACTCACAAAGAACTGGCAATGAGTCGAGCGCGCAAAGCGAAGTAGCAAATTCCCATATGTATACTGCATAAGTACCTATATGGAGCCAGATTACTAACTTTTGTTAGCGTATTCAGGGAATGAACTCCACGACTAAATTACTCATAGACCGGCGTCTCATCATAAGTGAACAAAGTAGCAATTATTGAAGCACATAGACGAAAGAGGAATCTAAAAGATAATTTTGTTGTACTGATGCATTCCGTAACAGACGATGCGTAAAGCGTCAAGTCGAGCGTGAGCTGCCACTTTGATACTACACTTCTATCTAAGCCGAGATCCTAGCTTACATTACACACTTAGGTGATACTATTTACCGAAAGAAAACATCATCAGCTGTCAGTGATTACGTCAATACTGGTTAAACCTGTTATAAAGTTCTTAAAAGTCCCCATGTAACTCAAAGTAATAATATTTTTATTGTATTAAACAAATAAATAAAAATAAAACAATAAATCAAAATGATCTAAATTAACAAATTATCGATCTAAAGAAACGTTGACTTTAATGCACACTTACCTTCGGATAATTCCAAATCTAACTCAGCCAATTTATCTCTTATCTCGTCAGGCAACTTTGATATATCAACACTTAAGTCAGCCATTGTGGAATAACACTTTTTTTCTCACAAAACAAATAAAGTTAACGACAACACTTCAAGACAACATCGTGACACATAGCCATCTTGAATTTTGAATAATTTCTGCTCGACTCCGAAGGCAAACTGAAGTTCAGTACAGACTCGCTAGGTGTCGCCACCAACGCAAAAAACGATAAGCTTGTTTCCCTTTACATAAACTACTGGGGAACCAAAAGTGAACTTTAGTTGGGCCCAGGGACCATAGACAATAAAGTTTATATTTATTTTTATATGGTAACATTAAAGATTTTCTGTGAAATACTTAAGAGTACTAATCTAGGAGCCATAACGACATGGAAGGACGACTAAAATAACAACTGCACTGCATATCTTCATTCCTTTTTCCTTAAGGTATTTAATAGTGTGTGAGAAAGAGACATATACCGATAATGTGCTCTAGCGTAGGTACGAAATATTTGGTTTTTTGAGGTCGTGGGTTCAATAGGCATGATGACAGCAAGTAAATTTTATTGAAATAATTTGTATAGATAATAAACATAAGTAGTTAATTATAAAATATTGATTCTTTTTAAATTTAAAAGCGAGATTATATTTTTATTGATAAAATAAAATCACTAAATACGGCAATCCGCCATGTAATGTTGAACGCCAATCAGAGCGCGTGACGTCACGTTAGAGTAGTTGTCAAATTGTTTCTTCGTAATTCAATAGATAACTACGACTCTCGCTTAATTTTACTACTAGAAACGCGGTTTAAGTTTTGTTTGCGACTTAAATTTGTTTTGTGTAAATTTATTTGACACACTCAGTCATGGAACAAGGATTTATAAAGGCTTCCAGCGCAAATTTACCGAGGATCGACATACTAATGCTAGGAGAGTTTCTCCGATCAAACAATGACTTTTGTTCAGCAGAATTTAGAAATGTTAAGGCTTCCCAGTAAGTACCTTCTATTAAACAGTTCATTACCTAGTTATTTAAATAATTAAAAATAAGACCATAGCTGTTGTACTTATTTCAGTTTAAGCTCCAGTGTTACATTTTGAGGTTATGTTTATGTTACATATTTCTTTCTGTAACTAAATAATTGCTTTGTTTATTTCAGGTCTGCCAGGGCGTCTTATGGTGATGATGCTGTATCCTATGTCCAGCTCAAACGTGAAGGAAACATGTGCACAATAAAAGCAAAAATCTGCCCAGAACATAAAGTACATGGAAAGTTGTATGGAGTGTCTTTGGTAGTCGACGAGCAGGAAGAAACAGTGAAGTCAGTAGAGTGTCATGATTGTGTGGCTTCACAAGGAGGTTGCAAACATGCCATGGCATTCTTAATGTGGGTTCATCGCAGGAGTGAGGAACCATCTTGTACATCCATAGCATGCTACTGGAAAAAATCCAAGCTTTCCCGGGTTGGGAGTACCCTTAAGTACATAACTGCTAAGGAGTTGTCTAAAGGCAGCCCTAGCTTACCGTCAAACACTGAAGTATTTGAAGAATTTTTAGCGGAAGGGAAGAGAAGAAGGCTTAACAAGTGTGAAATTATGAAATACCAAAATGATTATGTTTTGGACAGACTACAAAGTCTTTCGATGGACAACTTGGTGCTAAAATATAATGAAAGATCTTGTGATACATTTTTAGAAAAAGTGATATTGTCTGATGATGACATCAACAATGTCGAACAAGGAACAAGGGAGCAACATAAAAGCAGGATTTGGTACGAATTAAGGTATGGCAGAGTGACCGCTTCAAGAGCTTTTGAGTTCAGTAGATGTAAAACCAGTGATGGCACTCTGATGGCAGTAATAATGGGTGGAAAAATTCCCGACACGGCAGCCATGAAACGTGGTACAATATTGGAGGATGATGTAAGGAAAACTGTTAGTGCCAAACTGGGAAAAAAAATTAAATTATGTGGTTTAATGCTGTCTAAAAACTATCCTATGTTAGCAGGCTCACCTGATGGGATATGTGAAGATAGTATTATTGAAATTAAGTGTCCTATGAGTGAGAAAACAGTGAAAAATTATGTATATAATGGGAAACCAACCAAGAAGTTTTATGTGCAAATGCAACTCCAAATGTTACTGACAGGTCTTAAAAAAGGCTACTTCTGTGTAGCTGATTGCAACTATAGTGTTAATAAGAAAGTAGATATAATAAACATTATGTATGATGAAAACTATGTATCAGATTTTCTTAAGGTTATAGTTCCTTTGTGGAAAGATAATGTATATCCTGTATTGTATAAAAGTGTAAATAAATAAAAAGCAAGTTTTTTTTCAAAGAATTTGTTTTATTTTTTAGGAACAACCTCATCTGTGGTCACATCATTATTATACTATACACAGACACTCTACAATACAAAACAAGTTCTAATATTCACCTACATTTGCTTATTTCCATTTTGTCTGAATTAGTAATGTTATACATCTGTAGCGTTAAGCTGTTACAAGTAATACCTGACAAGTAGTACATTTTATAGCCGTAATAATTATAAGAAAAGCAGGAACATATTTGACATTGTATTTCACACAACTGAGATAAACAAACATTTACATAATTATATAACAAATATAATATATGTAATTAAATAAATATGTAGGTACATGTTTAGAAAATAACGATATTTAAAGACTAGGTCATACTTATGTATTTTTAATTAAAGAATCTTGCAAGTTAATCAATCCGCAGGCAATGGTAATAACATCGTCTAGCACTTTTACTAGATTAAGATTCACACATGCATGTGGCTTTAGAATACTGAATTCACGTAAGCGTCGAATCACTCTCTCGACATGAATTCTTAGGCTTGCGATTTGTTTTGTTTCTCTCGCCTCATGTTTTGATAGCTTTGTACCAGTTGCAACACTTGGAGGTCGTACTAAGTGCACTCCCTGTTTTCTGAGATACTGTTCTACATGTTTGAAACCCCTGTCAGCCATCACACACATACCTGGTTGTAAACACTTAATAAAATCACATGATTCAACTAAACATGTGTCAGTAACTCTTCCTCCATATCCTGGAGAAATATAGTTCACCAATCCATTCGGTGTGCATGACACAAGATACTTAATGGTGTTAGCTTTTTTATATTCTGACCAGGAGAGAGACTGGTTCAATGCTTTGGAAGGCTTTTGAACTTCAATTTCTAAGCAGTCTATAATACAGCTGACATTATAATATTTATGCCTAAAAGCCATAGGTAAATTTTTTCTTATAGCATCCTTATCTAATGCAACAATAAAAGGTCTCATTATACTAGCTATCTGTGGTATACTTTTCAGGAATATCTTGCTGGCATAAGTTGGAGACATAGAAAATTCATCTGAAAGCTCTCTGAAACTATTATTTAATTTAATTTTTTTAAGCACATTAGTATATGGTGTGTGGGAATATTTAACTTTTTTTCAATTAAATTTATTAAATAGTAACAACTTTTAGGAACTCTAATGTAAGACTGTGGATTATTTACTATTTTTGCACTGTATCTCCCAAAATTCTCAATGCCTCTTGTTTCTTATCATCTTCTATTAGTTCGCTGCAGTCTGAAGATGATTTCATTTTCATAGATGTCACAGATGGTGATTCACTATGTACAACAGATGGTGTGTATGAAATATCACTATCAGAATCTGCTTGTATAATAGTTAATTTTTTAGTACATTTCTGTAAGAAGGATGTTGATGATCTCTCAGTTTTAGTTTTTCTAATTTTAAATGGTGAAGTGTAAGCAGACTGACAAAAAGGTTTGGATGGTGATGTCATCTGGTCAACTGAATTAACTATTGTTTGAACGGCTTTACTTCTGAATTTATTTGTTATGTACACTTGAATCGCTTTATCTGTCGTCTTAGGTGCATCTTGAGTAATATTTTCCTGCATGGATGATGTTCCAGGTAAAGAGTCTATAAGTTCTGACTGTTCTATTGCAATGGTTGTTTTCTTAGATATTTGTGATTCCTGCTCAATTTCTCTAATTAGTTCTTTTCTTTGTTTTTTCGCAAAGTATTCTCTTTCTGTAGAATCAGAAGCTCGTTTTCTCCTATCGGGTTGACAGTAAAATTTCAATGGAACACACCCTTTTCTCATGCGAATCTGCGACACTGACCCCATCACATTGTATTCCATATAATTTTCCATATCATTTGGTAACTGAAATTAAAATAAAATACATAGGTACTTTTATAATAGCTCATTGAGGATGTAAGCTATTCTTAACCTCTAAATAGTGTGTTTAACAATGTTTACGTCATCTAATGCTTGTCACATTTATTTAGTATCAGCATGAAATCTGCAAACATAAAGTAAATACTTACGTCAAAGTGATCTTCACAGAAATAAAGCTGAGTAGAGGGTGTCATTCCTTTCGAATCACGTCTTGCTTGTTTAAGCCACTTATTTCGGATGGTCTTGTCGTAAGGAACGAAAATAAATAGCTTCTCGGGAGTTTTTGCGGACGTATTAGGACACAGTGGGACGGCACACCATCTATAAGCTTTCGAATTCATGTTTCTATTTGCGAAATTCGAAATTAACAAGAGCCTCTCAATGTTTACAACTGTTGAGTGATCCGTGTACTCTAACGTGACGTCACAAGCGACGCCATGACACTTTGAAGCGTTTTGGTACGAATTTTAAATTTATGAGTTAAAAACAAAATTTTCAATGATAAACCTAAATTTTCAGCAGAAATATTATGTTTTTCGTGATTAATATATATTTTTGAACATTATTTAACAATTTTTCAAAATTTGTCATCATGCCTATTCTCAGGGGATTACTATTATGTAAGCTTCGATGGCGTCCTTCTCGAGGTTGTGCAAGAATATGTTTCCGTAGACCAAACTATTCATCTTGGCCATAACAACTTCGTGAGGGAAGCTAGGAGGTATCAGTTGGGCTGGGCGGCATTTGACAAGTTACGTCAGGTCTTCACGTCGTCGATTCCTTAATGCTTAAAAACAAAAGTCTGAGCAATACGTCCTACACGTACCAACATACACACAGGTGAGACATTGACACGGACTACGAAACTGGTTCCCTAGTTATATGTCACTCAACGGTCAATAAAGGGGGCTATGCTCGGAGTTTCTCTTAAGGATAAAATCAGATTTACTAGGTGGAGACTCGATACTGAGTCATCTAGGTAGGTATTAACGCAGTGCTAGATATCGTCCTGTAAATTAAGATTAGGGCACTGTAGCTAGTAAAGTGACCTAGCATCATCACATTACACACCTCATAGATAACGGTATATCTCCACTATTTGATGGATCTTATTATACACGGTAATACGCACTGGTCAAAAACTTTTGTCTTTAGACGTGAAGACACAGTCATTAATATGCGAAAGAAAATGGTTCACAGTTTATGACGTAAAAGGAACGATTCCATATATTTTGTATGAGATTATTGATATGTGACGTCATTGCTCACTTTTGTAAATTGACCTCATATTTATTGGTTTCGGTGTATTTTAAAATACAATATTGCAAATAAGCAACAGTGATCAATAAAACGACATATAAAATAAAGTGTGCTCTTATAACAATAAGGTTTGGTATTTTATTGCGGATGGTGGAGAATACCGAATTGAATCAGCTTCGGACACATTGAATGAAGGTACAGCATCAAATTTTAATCTCCTTTGTGCAAGTAATTGTCGGGGCAGAAGTACTTAGAACAGATCCTGCTGTGGGTCTTCCAGTTCCATTCGGGTCTCTCGAATCGTCTTATCCACTATTGTTTCATCTTTTCATACTTTGGAAAACTGTAATATTATAATAAACCTTAAAATATCTGCTGATGTTGCTTCGCTGAAAAGCCTAACTAAAATATCGATATGTAAAAGCCACATCACTAGTTGACATGTTTACCTAGAAAATTTAATTAGGATTTTTTGAGAAAAAGTAGACAAATACTGTTTTGGCTTTTATTTGAAAATTACAACTATAAGTTAGAAACATTTATATTATAGTTTACACACATTTCCTGATTTATTTGATATAAAATTAATCAAAAACTCACGAATAAAAGTGAATCTTTTCACCACTGCTTTCTTTCCTTCCCGAATGTGAATAACAGCCGTCAATTCCACAAAACATGTTTTTATGACCTAAAACACTTCATAAGGAACGAGCACACATAAAGATAAATCACTATCTAAGCGCAAATTAAACAGAAAATATTTTTCTTATTATCAGGAGACGACAGAACCACTGACAGTACTATAATCCGGCCATGTGAGCAAGGTGTCAAACTGTTTTTAACAATCTTTAAGAATGCACGTCAAAATGTGATTTTGAATTTCGTCGTATGCTAAATAAGTCCAATGACATAACATTGTATTGAGTTCACTGACAGATGTGACGACCTGCTAATTATGAGAACTATGTTCAGTTTGTGGTCTCTTTTCGCCTACGCAAAATCGTGTAAGGAGTGAGAGCATCAGGTATACGTTTTTAATCGCTATTGTAGCCCGGATTCCATGCATCAGTCATAATTCTATGGTACTAATAGTAAAGAGCTCGCGTAACGAAGTGGGAACATTCTCTGGAAAAAAATTTAACGCTGCGTTACCGTGCTTCGGATGGTAAGTCTCGTAGATGAGGGAAAGCCCAGGAACGTGTGGCCTGTTCTCCGATTCATCTCGATGGTTCTTAACACAGAGGATATCACAATGAGTCACGTGACATAGATCCGCAAGAATCTCAAACTGATCCTGCGAAAACCCTTCGATGTTGATCGAGACTACACGCAGAGCCGGGACCACTGCGTATAAGAAACATTTGACGGCGTAAATAGTGCTATCTCACAAGTAAAGCATTGGTTTACAGTTAATAATTTACTGCTTAACACTAAAAACTAATTGTATGAAATTCTCTTTGCCTAATGTGAGGCAAGTTATCACCAGTATTCATTTGAATAATGAATGCTTAAAAATAATTGTTGATAGTACAGTATTTCTAGGAATTATTATATATAATTATTATAAAACTCCAGTGGGGAACTCATATTGAAGCTTTGGCAGGTAGACTTAGCTCAGCAGCGTATGCAGTAAGGAAAATAAGGCTCTTAACAGTTATTGATTCAGCAAGATAAGTTTATTTCAGCTATTATCATAGTGTTATGTCATATGGTCTTCTGTTCTGGGCCTCAGCTGCTGATATGAACACTATATTCGTACTTCAAAAAGAGCCATCCGAGCCATTTATAACCTTAGACCACGTGATTCACTTCGGGAAGTATTTAGAGAAATCGGTATTTGATTAGAAGCATCTCAATACATTAACCTAATTTATGTCCACAAAAATTCAATTGTTTGTCTTAGACCAAGTAAAGTAGGGAAATCATTTGTTAGAAGAGGCATAACATTCTTTAATAAAATACCACCGAATTTTCACCGGTTTCATTCAAATATTAAAAAACCCTCATGAAAAAAGGTTACTATACAATAGAAGAATATTTATCAGATACAGATGTGTGGTCTTGCACATAGTGTTCCAGTTACAATATCTTTGTAATAAATTATTATAAAGTTATGTGAAGGTAAATGTCAAAACTCTGTAATCACTGATATAAAAAGTTTAAAAGAGTGACTATCGAGTTTTTTGCCGGTTCTTCTCGAGGATCTTACTTATTCCTAACCGGTGGTAGAGTCATAAAAAAATATTATAATAATAACAGTTGACGATTCAAAAGTATCTGTAACAGATTTATTTGAATGAAGATTTTTTTGTTTTGGTAGACCTGTTTCCTTCAGGAGGACGTTATACGCTAAATGCTTTCTGCATCCATAATTGTAATAAATAATGAATGAAAGATCACTTACATAAGCTTTGTTCGTATTATGTAGATTTGGGCTGAATATAATTTTAATTTTTCTTTCATAACATAACCATTTATGAATACACCTGTCAGCCTGACCAACATGAATTTTAAGTACATTGAATGTAAAGTGATAAATATTTACCCAAATAATTATAGGCAAGTGCGCTTGCTCACTTATTATTATTAATTAATATTACCCTTAGTCTTAATAAAAGTAATCTTTTTTTTTTCTCCTGCCTACGCTGCGTATTGAGTAGCTTGTACGATATGCGCACTCTATACCTAGTTATATCTACTCAGAGGTGTAATGTGTCTCATTTAAATTCGACTTGTAAAGACTGGGCACCTTTTAGACCTCAGCCTGGAATTTAACGGAACGCTGGGTGGCAGCAGCAGGATTTTATGCGTAAAATCAAATGGAGCGGTTAAATACCGATATCTCAACAACGCAACCACGAACACGACATAAGGCCGCTAAAGTGGCGCGAGATCTAGCCGTTTAGAAAAAATGTTTGCGTTAAACGCACTGCCGCCGATGGCCACCATGCTGCCAGGTGATTTCAAGGAGAAACCTAAGTGTCAGTACCTACTTGTCTTACACAGCTAAATTTAATGGTGTAATCACCATATTTATGATTTAATAATCATTGCCAATGCCTGTATTGTTAAGTAGTTCTAAAGGATGGTTAAAGAACTTGAGGAGAAGGCCCTTTGATGATAAAAATCTTACATCACATTTTTTTTTCATAATCATCAGCATTAAATGTTCCCTATCAAAGGGCACGAGCCTACCCCAATGGCCTACTCGTAAATACATATAAATTCAAAAAATCCAGAACACATTGGTACGTGGCTGGATTTGAACCTACGCTCTCCCGATCGGAAGGCAACAGTCCACACTTTTGAGCCACTGACGCTCTCAAATGATGAACAAAGTTATTATTTACAGTGTAATGCTGTTTCGTTGAACTTTTTTGAGAGAAAATGTATGGCCTGTGGAATGAGCATAGACATTTTTTTACTATGGCAATATTATTATTCAAGTTTGCGAGCTAGGTGGCGCTAGTTGTTTTCTGTTCCCGTCATTTCATTCGCTGTCTAGTTTTTCTTTTTACATTTGGTAGGTAGTTTAGTTGGCTGTAAAATTTATTCTCGTAATGGCTGCCACGCTAAAAGTGTAGCTCATTGGTTATGTCATGTTTATAAAAATTGAGTTCGTTTGTGCAAATCTACCAATTCAACAAGTGTTTCGAACAATGATCGTATGAAAGCAGCATAATCTCAATCTCCCTGGAACGTTTCCTCTTTCATGTTTCCTTTTTTGGCAATTAAGTTATGGACTCGGCGTTTGTGTACTGTATGTAATAAAAACATAATCTATGCCCCGTGAAAAGTGTTCTGTAGGACCATATTGAGTGCCAAGTGGTTTGTCAGAAGAAAAAATGACGGATACACGTTCGTCATCGGCGTTGTTCAAGCGGGCCGAGCAGCTGAAGCGATGGGAGGAATCCGACACCAACAAACAGTCACCGACGCCGAAGCGAGCGTCAAGGATCCAGTTTTCTTCTGGGATAGTGTTCTTGGCAGCATGCACTTCTGGGGACAAGGATGAAGTTCAGCGGTTGCTGAAAATGGGCGCTGATATTAATACCGCAAACGTAGACGGCCTTACCGCGCTTCATCAGGTCAGTGGTTTAGAATTCAACAATCCTCCCTATATTAAAACTTACTAACTATGGTAGCACAAGTATTAGTGGTTTTTGAGGATTGTTATCCTCCAGCCTTAATTGGTAAGTGCTTTCCTGGTACATTTGCTGGTATTCTTAGTAGTTTCTTAACAAGCTAGCCAGCTTTCTAAAGTGGTTTTGTGGGTGGCTTAAGTTAAAAAGTTTTTAAGCTATGATAATCAAGAGTAAACAATACAATAATTATCTAATAGCCTCTTAAGTTTCTCCTTCAACCTTTCACAGTCCACTGCTCTCAGGTCTCTCTTAGGCTTTTCTCATTTAACCTCCACCATCAATCTTTTGCAAATTGTTAGGGTTCACACATAATATGTGAGTAAATTGGAATTAGGTTTGTTTTCACTTTAAACCGACTATGACCCTTCTTTACTATATGTGTTAGTTTATTAATATTATGTGGGTCTGATAACCCATTTGGTGTTGCGGTTGAGATGGCGGCTGCAACACCAAGAGTTATAGGTTCAATCTCGGGCAGAACAAACATTTGTGTGCATGAACATGTCTGTTTGTAATGGTTGGGTGTTTCTATGTATAATATGTATGTATTTACAAAAAAAAATATGTATGTTATCTGTTGTTTAGTACACATATTATATATTGATTATAACATAGAATATAACAAAATTACAATCATAATATTAATAAATTGGTATATAGTTTATCCACTCTAATTTAGCATGCATGTAGACAATAGATTTTTCTATTATGTTTTATGATTATCTACCCATACTACGCACAGCCGCCTATCCTTCTGATATTGGAATTGGAAAATAGGGAACATGCAAATGTAATATAAATGAATATTTTGATATCTATAAAAATATTAAAATGACATAAAGAAGGGACACCGTAAGGTTTTTATTTTAATTTACGCTGTTTTTTTAAAAAAATACAAATTGAAATTACTTGAAACGGAACGTAAATTAAAACACCAATCACTGTCATTTACGTCATCTATGTATGACATATTATTTTGATATTAAAGGTTTAGAAAAAGTGAACATTAAAACCACAAAATGAGCATTTTTTATTATCGCTGATACAGGTGACAAAGGCCTTATTCTGTTTAAGCATTCAAAATATGGGTACAAGCATCTCTATTCACAAAGTTTTTAAACTTTTAACATGATTCCTTATCTTTACAATAAAAAGTTATAGACAACTTTGTTATTGTATTTGTATTAGGTCGGTAAATATGTTTGTTTTTCATACAAACAGATGAAGAATACAAGTATATCTAACATCATAGTTGTCTTCACTGCATCGAAAAATAATTTGAGGAATAATTCATTCGTCTTCACAGCTCGAAATCTGTTTTTTCCTGGTTTTGTGTCAGTCAAAAACAATATGACTGTTATTAGATGATCACATTAGCACAAAGGATGGTCAACGCGGCTTTTTTCCGGAGTATCAATTCATTAAATCCATACATTATCATTATTTAAAATTCTTCTAAATTAGGTCTCGACAGTCGAGAAAAAATGCAAAAGTATGAAAGTCCTTGAAGAAAAAAAGGTACATTCACATATCTGACGTCAAACGTCAAGCCAGCCCGTTTAGGCGCGAAATTTGAAATTGACAATTTCAATCGCATTTTATGCAGAAAATGACGGTTTTTTGGTTTTTAAATATACTTGTGGTCTATTCCAAATGAAGTACTTTAAAATAAACACAAAAATAAAATTTGTGCATCTTCCCTATTTTAGCAGAAAAATCGCCATGGCCTGGGACGAAAAAGGACTTGGTAGCTGAATTAACAGAATATGTTTAAAAATATTTTCAGTTAAAGGTTATAAATAAAACACCCTTTTTTGATATCAAATCCTTTTTCATTCCTGACCATTGCATTTTTTCTGCTATATTTTTTTGCCAGTTTCAGCTTCATACATCTCAACCATTACACAAATGGGTTGTTAAATTACCAGCGCAATTAACTCCCACCTAGTATTTTACTGGGTTTAAGGTATTTTTAATTTTTTCCAAATTTTATAGCAATAATGTTAAAGTAACCAATGACGACAAATTAACTTATAAAAACATTTAAAAAGTACCTAATTTAAAAAAAATATATGCCAGAAGTCTACATAGTAATGAATTTGCATGAATTTGTTACCAACTATTTGTTGATAAAAATCATCCAGGTTTTTTAATTTAACTTTTAATAATCGGGCCTCCGCGGGCCCTCATGACTTCTTGTAGATGATTTGAAAATCCATCCATGAAGTTTTGAGTATCAGACTGAGGGATATTGTGCTACTATCGTAGCCATCATCAGCTCTTCTAAGGTTGTAGGGGCTGATACACATGCTCGGACACATCTTAAAAATTAAACTAAACGTGTTTAGTAAAGGCTAAAACTGTGTGCCGGCCACAGTAAAACTTAAATCCTGACTTTGTCGGTATATTAAGTGATGAATCTTGTGGTATGGTATTGAACATTGTTGTGCATTGATTTAAAGATATCACCAATCAATGGTACGAAAGACATGATCTTGTAAGTCTCTTTGAGTGGTTACACTGCCTCTATCTATCATCACAAGTCTTCTATCAATGTTACATTCACTTACACTGGCAAGTTGCATTACTTATATAGTCATTTACACTTATTTCAATAGCAGTGCCAAAGCGATTTCTAATACGTTTCTGACAACAGAGGTAATCTAAAGCCGATGTTAACCTAGCATCAGCTTAATCCACTCCCCTAGCAGCACCAATTGCATCAAGTAGCTTTTTTCTACTCAAAATGAATAATTGTACCCTAAAAATAATATTCGTACAAGATGGTCACACATTTTTTTTTATACTGGAGAAATGTTTAACATCAACTTAATTCTAAATTGCTTTATTAATAACAGTTATTGGATCCAAATAGGGATATAAGTATTTGTTATAAGGATATATTGTCATTGTAAACAGTAAACAAACCACAATAAACATAAATAATCACAGTGATGAAAATATTAGTAGGTGGTTAATTGTGCCCGTAAGTGTAATAAATACTGACGGTTATTTCTTAAAATTTAAATTGGCAGCTGTGGGATCATATTTAATACCCTGGGATTATATTTTTGAACTAAAATCATTTAACGTTTAACAAATTAGCATATTGAAAGGTATGATGAAATGACTGATTAAGGCTCAGCCAAGTGATTCAAATTAAGTTCTGTGGGATCATATTTAATACCCTGTGATTATATTTTTGAACTAAAATCATTTAACGTTTAACAAATTGGCATATTGAAAGGTATGATGAAATGACTGATTAAGGCTCAGCCAAGTGATTCAAATTAAGTTCTGTTTTTCTCCAGTCCCAGCAACATAAACAGTGAATTTTATGGTTTGATTATATTATCTCTTGCTTCTGTGCAATTATAAGTAAAAAATATATTTCAATATGAAAGTGCCTAAATGAGTAAACAACGTTCAGCCATCTGGTTATACGTTGCAGTCGCCGACATGGCTAGTTGTTATTCAGCCATTTAATTGAATGCCGGCGTTTAACGAACGGCCTAGGTCCAATAAGATGGTTTATTTAACAAATACATGGATATCATTGTTTTGAAAACAAAAATCTGAATAAGCAAAAAATAAGAACCCACTCATTATTAAAAGTACATCCCCTTAATATGAGGCAAATCTATTGATACAAATCAAATATCAAACCCCTGAGAATCATGTAAAACACTTTGCGATTGATTAATAACCCATATGAAAATAACAAATATATCAAAAAGTTTTACATAAAACACTAATTATTACCGACTAGCTTTTGCCCGCGGCTTCGTTCGCGTTAAATTCGGGATAACATGGCTCCACTTTCTTGGTAACGAAAACAGAATAATTTTAATACTGCAACACTGCTTCTTCTTCTAATTTTTTGCTTTTCACTTTAAAAATTGGGAAAAGTCAAATATAAAAGTTACCACTTTTTTAAGGCTTTAAGGGCCGATTTGCAAAAAATTCAATGCAAGATTTATTGTTCGTGACAAATAGCCATCATACTTATTTTTAGCTTTCTACCTTGTAAATGTTTAAACTTGTAAAAAAAAATGTATACATATATACCACTATACATAGGAATCCCCCGACCAAGTTTAAAGGTAGGTATATATATATATATATATATATATATATATATATATATATATATATATAAAGGTGTATATCAGTATACACCCCCTTAAGGGATATGAAGTATTTATATATTTATGTATGTATGTACATATCACTATAGTTAGGAATCCCCTCCCCCTCTCCAAAGGTTTACATTTATATTTTATATATATGATACTTCGTCCCCTATTAGAAGGGTTTAGGGGTGGATTTTATGAAAAAAAAATTACACCATATTTTTTCGTTTCTGACAAATAGTCCGCATACGAAATTTTAGCGGCGTACTACAAAATTGCGGAATGCTCCATACAAACTTCCAACCCCCATTTTAGGAAAGTGGGGGGTTAAAACGGGACAAAAAGTAGCCTAAAACCTATTCTAGTTTACCTTCTATCAACTTACCAAGTTCAATAAAATCTACCTTAAAACTGCGAAAAATCGGATATGATGCTCCCCTATTTAAAGGGTTTGGAGGTGGATATTTGAAAAAAAAGTATGCCATATTTTTTCGTTTCTGACAAATAGTTCGCATATCAAATTTCAGCGTCGTACTACAAATATTGCAGAATGTTCCATACAAACTTCCAACCCCATTTTAGGGAAGTGGGGCGTGAAAACGGGACAAAAAGTAGCCTAAAACCTATTCTAGGTTACCTACTATCAACATACCAAGTTTGAATAAAATCCGTTCAGCCGTTTAGGCGTGAAAGCGTAACAAACAGACAAACATACAGACGGACAGACAGACAGAGATACTTTCACATTTATAATATTAGTATGGTTAATAACCCTACTTCGGCAAGCGGGTAAAAATGGAGTGAGGTGGAATCACGCCGTTGACGGTGCGCGGTGGGGTTGGCGGCGCAGGCGCGTTGAATAATACTTTATTCAGTACAAGCTATAATAAATTATCGAATTTGTCAATAAAATGGCATGATTTACTTATTTAGTTAAAAGCCCATGATAAACCTAACATGGTATAAGGTTCCCGTAAAAACATTCCAAAATGAGTATAACAATGGTTGCCAATGATTCCAAATTCACCCTGTAGATGCTAAATCAGATATTAATGCAATGAATTGGTTTATAAAAAACTTTTGTACAGTTACATGTAATTAATTTAGGTAAATAAAAGATGCAATTGACAGTCTTGTGTTTTAAATTACCTCTACATACTGCATCTGGTATGTCAAAATATTGAAAACTACTCTTTAAATACTGGCTCCTTAACCTTTTATAATTTTCAGTGTACATATAATATGGCTAGGTATATCCATTTTAAATTTCTTGTTATGCGACCACTGCATGATGGTGACATAAATTAGTGCCACCTTTTCAGTTCGATTAGTGAATTATATTTATATTAAACAGACTAATGCATTCCAGCGTAAGAGGTCACCGTGAGCAAGTTATCATGGTCACCTCGCTCAACTGACTCCGCTTTTTCGCGTTATCTTCATAGTTGATCGACTTGCAGGCGGGAAGTAATTCAGGCAGATTAAATTGACAATTTATACTCTTTTTTACCTGTTATTGCGGTAGTAATTTTTTAACCAAATGTATGTCTACGTAACGTTTTCATCAGGATTGTCTATATCATGTAGCACAACAAAAAACTGTATTGAAACTCAAATTTAAATGTAGTATATAATATAGTTGTTGTCATTGCATTGCTAATACAAGTTTATTTGGATATGTCTGATGACTTTTACTTTCTTTGGACTTATTTTCTGTTTTTTGAATTCCGTTAGTTTGTATTGCAATAATATAAGCAAGGCGTAGAGGCGTGCTTTGTTACTTAGTTTAGACAAATAATGCAGATATATTTGTCTATGAAATTCAAGCTTTGTTTATGACTGTATTTGTGTGTTTAATTAATTAAGTTACTTGTTAACTGTGAAGTCGGCTATTCGATTAAATTGCAATCGGCTTCCGCGAATCACAGCATTGATGAGAATGCGGTACAGCTAGTCACGTGTGTCCAGATTAGCACTCGGAATAACTTTCGATTGTTTCGTCCGACAGTCGTACGTCACTGTACAAAATTAGACGTTGGTCGTCTGCCGTAGCGTCTCAAACATATCACAACCATTACTACTTTGCTTCACGATTGGCTTAATCAAAAATACTGGCAAAGCAATGGAAAGCAAAATCAGCTGCATAATTTATATCTCAACCGCTTTATTTTGATGGATTTATACCATTTCGATGCTTCTACGTTTTAACTGAAATCTGTAAATTGCTAAACGCAGTCATTGATTTAAAAATTGAATGTTGTCCTTGTCCTATATTATATCATCACGACTGGTCTTATATCAGACCTATACTATAGCATATGATTAAAATAAAATCCCTCTTCTCCAGAATAACGGTGGAGACTTTAGAATCTTTTTAATTATTTGGGTGGCTGCTTTCATATTTATAATTAATTTAATTATGTAGCTGAATCTTTAACAAATACTAAAACCGTGATATTTTCCAGGAATATGTAGTGTATGTGCTTATGTCGGTTAATATTTTAATCGAGACATACATGATTCCTGTTGTGTTGTAAAATATGCAATAATCACGTACTACTTTTGAGCATACGAACAAAGTTCTCCCTAGGGTAAAAGAGGAAAGTAGTAACGAGCGTTAATATGCATTAATTAATATGGCCGGATTCCGTGCCCTCTCGACCTCGTCTAGGGGCAATGTCTGTTACACATTGGTCAATTCGATATTATTAACGGTTTTACTGGTTTAGTTTCAAAGGTAATATATTACACTATTAGCGGAAAAGACCTGTAATTCGCTTAGTGTTTTGTTCTCATCTTTTTCCTGTACGTATCATTTCTGCTTTTGGAGATTTCTTTCTCTTGGAGTTTAATGAATAAATATTTTTGACAAATAATATGTGTCACCGGAAAATTTAATAATTATCTAGGAAATTAATAAATTTCGTAGGATTCCACACCAGAGATATATTTTATTATTTTACGCTTATATTTTCCTACGTTTTAAAGTTTTATTGTGGCCATAACAAAAATAGTTACTAATATCGTCGTTGTTCAGAATTTCATAGAAAAAATTGTTTGTGCCGTTTTGCCGGCCGCTGCCGCGAGTATCGCTCGCTCGAATCTCGGGTTGTTGAGGTCACAGTTCTAACCTAACTATAATGTATAAAACAAAATGATGAAGAAATTAACTAATATTCTCTCTCTATAACCTATCGCAGTCCACTGCTGGACGTGGGTTTCTCCCATTTTGCACCAGATATTTCGGTCCTTCGCTCCGATGGATGAGGTTAAGCCTCCACCACCGACCTTTCGTCAACATCGACCAATCATAGAGCAGTGTATTATTTGCTGCATTTTGACGAAGCGAAAACATTGAATGTAAAATGTTGCCAAGACGACCTTTGTGGCGGTAATTCTAATATTTAGTTTCAGATCTAAAGTAAGTAACGAAACTACCAAGCAATACATATTACTGATGTAAAATTTGTTGAAGTAAGGGTCGGTAGAGTTGGGTCGTGTGGATTCTGAAGCTTGGCTCTACACAAGATAATATGATATCTTTTTCACATCGCCTCATGTGGTGTTGGCAACATTTTACATGAAATGTTTTTGGTGGAGTATACATAAATGGTATATACATTGATTTTACTTTTACATGAATTGTCAAAATAGTAAAGTCGGCTTTGATCTGTATATTTAAAATAAATATATTAAGACATTGATTTAGATGGGTAATATTTTAAAATATTTACATATTTTACTGATTCTATTTTATGATGAAATAAGAAATGACCAAAAGTATGAGGCCTTGAAAAAAGACACGAATCGATCATCTATTTTGTTTGGGTATAAAAATAACTCATTACGTGGTAGTGTATTGTACAAGCAACATTTTATGTTAGATAACTACCTTACAACTGTTGACGAGGATTTTCCTTGATAACTCTTGGCAGCGTTATATCCCTCGGAGTGATCTGTAATCTTTGCGGACGTGATCTTTCCATTGAATAATTTTCTTATGAATATTCTTATTTTACATTTATACCTTTTTTATTTATATTTTTATGTATGACAGTAAACTCCTAAGAATAGTACCTGTATTCTGATATTCAACGTTATTAGGTATGAAAATCCTATCTTATACATCAAAACTATATCTGGTGGCACGGTAGTGCCCCCGCCAAGACGAGCCAAGCGAGAAGCAAGGGCCTACCTACCTTTTCTCGACGAAACACTCGTCGTATTTTGAACTCTCATAGAGTTAGTTTCAAACATACAAAGTCTCAATTAAATTGCTCCTATACTTTAGATTTCATTGATATCTAAAATACGCTGATTTCGTCACTGACACACTGATATGATAATCATCAAAATGTTTGGCTACTTCCTAAAGTGCTGAAATTTGGTATGTGATCAAAGTAAACAACAAAACAAAAAAAATCATAAACTTGTAACCCCTATACCCCGTAGACAGTAACTAAAACACCTGTTAATAAGTACTGAAAAAAAACACTAAAAAGACTGCCTAGCAACTTACAAAAAGAACTGAAATCCCACCAAAAACATTTCATGTAAAATGTTGCCAAGACGACCACATAAGGCTTGCCATGTGAAAAAGATACCAGATTTCAAGTAGAGCTAAGCTGTTGAATCTACATAGCTTTATTCTACCGACCCTAATTTCAACAAATTCGAAATAATCAGTAAATATGTATGTCTTGGCTGTTTCGTTACTGACTTCAGATCAGAAACTAATATTCCCATCTCCTTAGCGAAACGGTGAAGCTTTAAACAAAGTATATTTTTCTGGGGACAGAAAAGCTATTTTTTTTAATGATATAGGGAGCAAACGAGCAAGAGAGACACCTGATGGAAAGTGTTCATCTCCGCCCAGGGACAACGGTGACACCAAAAGTGCTACCGGTGCGTTGCTTGCCTTTTAGATAGGAATATGCTCTTTTCTTAAAGTTTCCCATGTCATATTTGTCAGCTTTTTGTTTTATACTATGTAGTGATTTAGAATTAAGGTACGGCAAATAAATCAAACAATTTATATTTTAGATTATTTATTCTATCACGGGTACAAATGTACTCATTTTAACATGTCCCCTAATATTACTGCTGAATTTATTTTTTACGCGTGGTCTGTTGCCAAACTCACAGCCTATGTAGTAACTAGGGTTGCCAACCGTACTCTAAAATAGAGTATTGTCCTCTATATCATGTGGTCGTACTCTATAATCTATAACACTAATAAAGTACGCTAAAATACTCTTTTTTTACAAAATGTTTAGTGCACGTCCGTAATAATACGCAAAAACCTTAATCAGAATTAAAAAGTCCACTATTTACAAAAATGGTTTGATTTTAGTAATGATAACTGGCTGTATTCACTAAATACAATATCTTTAAAGACTACTGTTGAATTTAATCATTTAGAACAAATTATAGAAGGAAAACTTAATTTAAAAAGACTAAACATAGACATGGATACTTTATATTCAGAAGTATCAATTTTAAAATTGCTCGAAGCCGAATTGTTTAATAACGCAGACTTTATACAAAAATGCACCGCTGAAAAATGGCAATATATTTTAAAAAATGTCCTCAAGAATTTGATTGTTTAAAAAAAATATTAGCTATATACTCTCTGTTCCCGCCACTTCAGCATTTACAGAAAGAGTCTTTTCGGTCATGAATGTAAAGTGGCGAGAAGAGAGAAACAGAGCTTCATTGAATTTAATCAAAAATGAGCTCTTGATATATATAAATTTAGAGTTAGAATGTTTAGACTCATTCAATACCTTTAAAAATAATGAAAATTTGTTATGTGCCGCAAGAAGTACTAAAAAATACCTTTTTAAAAGATAAAAATAAATGATATCTTTTTTTATAAGTGCATACTCTTTTTTTACCTCCTTTAAAATCAGATATACTTTATTTCTGCTAAAAAAAGTTGGCAACCCTAGTAGTAACAGAAGTTTCCGTTTTCGTACTACTCCGTAAATTTCCCTTGACAACAGTTAAAATGTCTAAAATATATTTTCGGGGTGATATATAATACCATAGGAAAGTTACGTATGAGGATATCAGGGTGGGAGCACCTTCATCTAAGTATACCTTGCGCATACACCGTTATTAATCTAGAAGTCATACCTACTGAATTTGTGGACTCACCAACCATCAGATGGTGTATCTTTATATGGTCACTGATATTTATCTTATATCATCTCTATCTAGAGGTTTGTGTCATTTAATTGTAATTTGATATTATAATGCCTATTGCTCCTACCTGTAACGGTTAATCCATACTAATATTATAAATGCGAAAGCAAATTTTATTTCATTGGTGTGATGACAGATGGTTATCTGGATAGGTATATAGGCTACTTTTTGTCTCTTTTTAATCCCCCACTTCCTTATAAACTGGGGACATGCAAATTTGTATCGAGCGTACCGCAATTTTCAAGCTTGAAATTTGTGTGTGGATATTGGTATATTTGTCACTAACAAAAACACTTTCTAATTTTTTTTCGGAATTTTCCCAAAGCCTTAAAATTACACTTTTTGCAGTTTTGAAGGCAGGAAGCTTAACATCGATAGAAATACGACTAATATCAACTACAGCAGCGTAAAATATAAATCTGTTTGCGTAACCAAGGAAGGTTAACTGTTACCCCGAATTCTATGCGAGCCAAGCCGCAGGCAAAAGTACTGTATATAGGTAGTACTTATTATTGAACCTTATTCCTGGCCCCGCCGTTCACATAATACCTTGCGAGTATTTGGTATTCGATCGAATCGTGTTTATGCTCCGAATGTGGCCGAATAATGACGGATATCTAGAATAGAACGGCAAGAATCGCAGATGGGTTGTAAATGGCAGATTGATAGGTAGGTATATCAACAACGTTTGCCCGTCTTGGCACAACGTTGGCACAGCGCTTGCTGTAAACCACGTCGAAGATTTAATATCTATAAAGTTTAAAATCTTTCATTTAATCTGATTTTATGCCATGTATTAAATATAACTATTACTTTGCATAGATCACTCTTGAATCCTGATATATTTTTAAACATTAACCTATTGTTAAAATTGATAAACTGTGTCTATAGTTGAATGGGACAAATATATGAAATGTATATAAATAAATAAATATCCAATGACATTCACACAGCGCCATCTAGACCCAAGTTAAGCGTGATGCCTGTATTATGGGTAATAAAACATACTTACTCATATACTTTTTTGTAAATACAAAATGTAATGTTTCTATGTACATATATATATATATTATATATATATATATATATATATATATATATATATATATATAATATATAGGTATATATAGGTCTGATAAAGGCTTACATTACCTTATGTATTCTATGCGGGAAAAGCGTGTTCTCTGCAGTGGGACGTTATATGCTGGTGATGAATAAAGTTATGTTATTATGAGGGTAGATCACTTTGGGTGTTGAGAGGAAACTATAACTTGGTTTAAAAATAAAATCTACTCTGGGCCCCCAAGGGTCGAGTTCGAACTATATTTGGGGACCAATGGACATAACTTTTGGGGGGCCGAGGGAACGAGAGTTGACTACACCGTTTAAATCAAGCGTTTTTAGAAAAGTTTATTCGTTCAGAGTGGTAGGTTATGTGCTCCATTTCATATGCTTAATTAATATACAGCTTTTAATGTCTGGAAACATTCAAGTCTATCTAAGCCATGCAAATTGGATCAGAAAAGGAAATAGTTTCAAATTTCACTATTAGTTTTAATTGATAAATTAAGAAAAAATATATAGAAAACACTAAGACACCAGAGTGTGTACTAATATTTGTTGTAATAAAAAATATTTGTTATTACTCACGGGGCTTAAGATGACAATGTACATTATAAACAGAATGCTTCATTTAATGCGTCGCGTCGCCTTCGTGATGTCATTTTTATTAACAGCGACGTCATATATGTTAATTGTTCATGTTATCTTTGAGATTATTAATTGCAAACTCAAAAATATGAATGCTACATCAATACTACATTATTACAAAAAATGGCAGTTCAAATGCATCGTTGTTATAAAAATACCCAAAAATATTACTAAAATGATTTTATTCTGTATTAAGTATAATAACTATTAAAACATTTATGTGGGTCGTAAGCATAGGTAGTAACAATAGTGCTGTGGTGGGCAATAATTGCCGTTTTATTATCATAAACCCCATGACATTCACATATGCCAATAGATTAGCTTATGTTAATTTTCGGTTAACGTTCTCAATATACTCGTACATTGAATATTTAGTATCCAAATGTAATGTTTATGAGTAAACAAATGCGCGTCAGGCAATGACCATTATCTCATTACAAACTAGGGCATTCCCTCCGTGTGAGTAATAGCGTGCAAGATACATGGATGACAATATACACAAATGGTAGTTTCTGTAGAGTCATTGAACGCATTTCGCCATGCGAATATAAATAATTATTTACATGGGATCCTTTCATCAGTTTTAAACGCCTATTTGGGAAAGTGTTTATTATTTAATTGTGTTTAATACATTTGTAATCCAGGCAATTTCAACAGGGAAGAGTTCATAAAGTGGTATTTTTTTTATTGTATACTTGTATGTATGGGTCATTCTAAGTTCTAAGTCAAGTTAAGAAGTACTTTCGATGGGCAGGACAAAAAAATATATTTTATTTATACTTACTTCCTAATTAACCTATTTATTGCTTAAAACTAAATGTTTCCTACATGCCCACTTAAATTTATTACAGCAATGTACGTAATTTAGTCACAATAAGTTCTAATATAAGAAAAAAGTCACTCCCCTGGTCTGTCCCCAATCCGACTTTATTTATAAACCAGTGATTATGAATGTATCAAAATTCAATAATTACTTTATCATCGTTAATTTTATACAGAACAATAACTTAGTCACAGTGTCTTATAAGTAAATTTAGTTATATTCCAATTTTTCATAAATAATATCAACGTCGAAATTTGTCCTTCGTCTTTCGTGTCTCCTCCCCTGGCTTTTTGTTTTAGTTCAAAAATCAGTTTTGTTTTGCTAGTTTTTGGAAGTTGTGACCTTGAGTGCATAGGATGTAACGTGAAGCTAGCAGCAAGCGGCGCGTGAGCCGACTCCGCAGCCATTTTAACGGCCATTTTAGTCACGCCGCTCGCTGGGTGTAGAACTGTTGAGTGAATGCAGTCTTTCCTGGTAAGTTTTATTTGGCAATTATTTGTTAAAATAACAATATTAACTTAAATATTCACTATGAATAGTGCGTACATTGTTACATTTGATTGTGAATTGCGTGTGAGAAATGAGAAAATGTATCTCCTCTGGCGTATTTCCCCTGGCTCTTTAGATGGCAGGGGAGATACTTAATGGCCAGAGGAGATACATTTGTATGAATTTTCATGAATAGTTCTACATTTTTGTCTGAATCTTTATTTGGCTTTATGTATATCTTAGCTTTACAATTTCATATGATTTATTTACAGACAAAATGGCACCTAGAAAAAAAATGACGCGCGAAGAAAGGCTCGAAAAAAGAAGGATAGCAGAACGATTACGATACCAAAGAATTATAAATGACAAAGATATGTACGCTCTACAAAAAGTCAAGGAAAGGGAAAAGTATGAAAAGAAGAAGAAAAAAGAAGAAGAGAAAAAAAAAGAAGAAGAAAAAAGAAGAAGAGAAAAAAAAAGAAGAAAAGAAGAAGAAGAAAAAGGAGTTATTAAGACAGTCAAGCAAATGACTCCCAGAGAGCACCGGAAGGCTAGAAAAGTATGGAGAGAAAAAGCAAAAATTCGTAGACGTCGTTTAGCACTTCAAGATATAAGCAATGCTCCTGAAACACCACCAGGTTCGGATAATGAAGACCCACCACTCCCTCAAAATATGAACATGCGAGCACAGGCAGCACAGCAAAAGTCAATTCGGGCAAGAAAAGAAATCTAATAATAAGAAAACAAAAGGCTGAAATAGCTCAACTTAGGCTTGTAGAACTGCAGATAGATTAGTTGCGAGTGGGACCGATATTTTATCAATAGATGACTTAGCCAAAGCTCTTGAGAAAACCTGCCCAAATATTAAAATTTTCACCGTAGATGATGCAGACATATCTGAAAAAGCAGAAAAATTAGGTTCTATTGAAGGTATAAAGACTTTCAGCAAGTTACCGGTTGCGTATCTATACCTAATTGCCTGACATTGAAAAGTTTGAGCTGCTTCTGTGACCCAGAGTTATGTCGTCATTTTCAATTGGGTTCTTTGGATTATCCACAAACACGTCCTAAATTTCGTCTACGTGTTGATGACATATATTTTTTTTGAATTTAATGAATCTATTGATGTCTTTGAAGCGGGTTTTAGAAAAATATTTTTTTTAGTTACCTTTTAATTAAAATGTTTTTATAGTTTAAGTACAAGAAGAGTTTAATACTGTTTCTCAGAGAAGTTTTTGTTTCTTTTTATTTCATTATTGACTATTGATAGCAAAGTTATAGATATTTTTGTTGTGTTGGAAAGGAAAAGTAAGAACCTTCTTATGTTTTGTACCTAGTTCTTAAGAAAATATTTAATTTTATAAACAAAGACTGCTAAGAAATGAAAAGACTGATTATAAATAAGTCATAATAAAAATAAAAATAAATAAATAAAGTTGATTCTTAAAAATAACCCTGTTTTTAATATGTCTATGTCTCTTCCCTGTCCATAAAGTATCCTCCCCTGTGCATCTTGTCTCTACCCTGTACTGAGTATTTACCCTGGTCACTTATAAATCGAGATAAAACCAATAAATTGACTGGCTACTTTGTAAACGTTTTTAACTTAATAGTTTCTATTAAAAAAATGTATACTTAAGTAAAAATATTAAAAAAAAATACCATGCCGTCACTTCATACAACATATTACCTCTTAACTTAGAATGACCCGTATATTAAATTAGCATTATGTAAGTGCCTAAATATGTGTAAGTTGTAAATGATCGTTGTTGCTTTTGTTAGTAATGAACCGAGTTTGTAATTAATGTGCATAATTTAAAATAAATAGTTTTGATTATCTTTTAATTTGATCTTTGATTAAATTGATTGATTCTCATTATTATTTAAATAAAGTACGCTTACCCATTAAATATTTGATTATAGAATGAATATATTTTTTTGTGAATTAAGTATATTTTGATACTACCCGAATAACTCGGATCTTTTTCTTAATTTATTATTTGATAGAAAACGTAAGTTACGCGACATTGAACCCATCGAAAAATACAGTCCTAATATCTGGTAAAAGAGCTGAAGATGAGTAGGATTTTCACATTTTTCCTGACATTTATATTTATTATTTAATTACTGAAGCTGGAGTTATGTAATTAAATATCTTTGACAACGTGGTCGTTCAAAACATTTGTCAATCAATAGTATTTTTTATATGAGGTGTGTCGGCTTTAACTCTTCACTGGAACGGCCTTGTCAAAAGTATCGCGTAACCTTGCATAAAAGAATTGATCGTGACGTTTGCCGGATTGTGGAAAAGCGGAAATGTTCAAAAACTAATAATGTACGTCAGAAACGTTATATTTAGTTTGGTTGTACGTAACTTCAGTGGGTGGCCAGGGCTGCCGTTCACACAGCAATAAAATAAACCTCGAAAATGTTTTACCGATCTATAAATTGACTAGGTTACTATCAATGTGGTAGTAGAGAAATAACGCGGCGAGCCTGTTTTTAAAGTTGGTATGTATTCAGTTACCTCATATGATGATGTTTATTTAATAGTTGAGGGACTTCAAAATTAAATGGTATCCCTAATTGAAGCGCCGTAGTCTGTGATTGTCTGCCAAAACGGCTCGTAGAGGTGCGTATTAGTTATCTCCTGGCGCATTGGCCTAATGTCAGTCTGAGACCTAGTTTGTAGACTGAATATCGTTAAATAGTTATAAAAATACTTAAATCACTCTCAATGAAATCGATCAATATGTTATTAAATGTCCCGTATATATTCAAATTTTATTCATCTTCATTTTTACGTTTTGACTTT
The DNA here is from genome assembly GCA_019425675.1 of Leucinodes orbonalis. Taxonomy (NCBI): domain Eukaryota; kingdom Metazoa; phylum Arthropoda; class Insecta; order Lepidoptera; family Crambidae; genus Leucinodes; species Leucinodes orbonalis. The sequence continues at coordinate 180,547 of PQWD01001543.1, read as the reverse complement.
ATACTTTCCCACATTAAAAGAAAGAATGGAATAATTACTAACTAATATTATAAAGCTGAAGAGTTTGTTTATTTGTTTTTGAACGCACTAATCAGGAACTACTGGTTCGATTTGAAAAAATCTTTCAGTGTTAGATAGCTTATTTATCGAGGAAGGCTATAGGCTGTATATCATCACGCTAAGAGCAATAGAAGCGGAGTAGCAACGAAGAATGTTTCAAAATCGGGGGGACTTTTTCATACTTGGAGCTGCCGCTGCGTACGCTGCGTAAGCGGTTAAAGTTTCGCAAAAGTCATGCATGAGAGTATTGTTCCTCTTTTGAAGGTCTACAAAAAAGTCCGCCACAGCATATGTCTATCTTTTAAGGTTAGCTCCCTATAACATATTTTATGCAAAAAAAATCTAAAATAATTCATCATTTGCGAAGGTGATTTCATAAATATGATAAAATGAAAAGTGTTTATTCAGTTTAGTTCCTTACAGAACACTTATTATATTAATCCTTATCAAATAAATACTTTTACTATCACAAGTATTTCATTTGAAACAATTTCCTTTACATCATTCAACATAAAAGAATATCTTATGAGATATCGCAGTTTTAACTTACCTATATAAACGAAGTAGCGGGTAAAAGAGACCGTTAGGCTAAAGTAACTATTCCACGCGGACGAAGTCGCACGCAAAAGCTAGTATATTATAATTGCACTTAAATGTGTCTTTAAACCTTTTAAAAACTCGTGAATGGTACACAAAGCAACAATTACATATCTTACAAACCTAAATACCTAATCGTTTTTCGGTCGCCTGACAATTCATCTTTCAGAAATCCTATAAGTACGCTAAAATTTTCAGAAATTATTTGACACATGGCTCAGTACTTAAACATCTTAATACTTCAGGTTTGTCTTCTGCCACAGTCCTGTTATCATCCAGGATAGGAATCCCGTAATTTCTTTTCTTTCAAACAACTGTGGTATGTCCGACTCGACCGGAGTACGGATACCACGGCCTCACGGAAAATCTGCGTGAAACAACGCGTGCGTTACTAACAAACTATTATATTATATATATATATATTATATATATATATATATATATATATATTATATATATATATATATATATAGTATATATATATATATATCGTATATATATATATATATATTTGTCTAATAAGATTCTTTATGGGCTTGTGAAGGATTTTAGTCCACGAGTAACCTTCTTTACCACGTGTGCTTCAGGCTGGTGTTTACATCACCTCGGGCCATGCTCAGGGCATTTTATCGATTGCTGTTCGCATATTTATGTGTATATATATATATTTTACGTGCTGAATGCGTACCGCATCTGGATCGGCGTGTGTGCCCTATTTATAAAGTGCGGTTAGTTACCTTAGATCAGTTTTAAATAAAACGAACGCGACAGTAGGCAAACGTACATTGATCGTAATTTATGGTCCAAGAGCATTTAGCATGTATAAAAGTGGTAGATGGTTTAAGTCTTGTATGCTTATTAAGTCTGAGTTTAACCCCATACGAATATTGAGTCGTAAGTATCCTACATTAACTTCATTAGACGTTGTTTTGTAGTTAATTAAATATATAAGTTTGTCATGTAAATGTTCCATTGTTTGTTATCATATGATGGTATAACAAGTAATAACTAATAACAAATGAATGCTAATGTCATCAAATAAATTTTCACATAATTGGTATCTTATTTGTATGTCATATTTTAAAGAACCCTATGGGTATTCATGCCATTGCTTTGTAACATTTTTTGTGTCCAAGACAAAAAGCAGTTATGAACGTCAAAAATTATATAATATACAATAAACAACATTTTAAATACCAAAGTAAAAAAAAAATGGCCAAGCGCGTGTCGGACTCGCAAGTGGAGGGTTCCGCAGCAGCAAGTAACATTAAATAAAAGTATTTTTATTTACTTAGGCACCTACTAAAGCTTTTATATGAAAAAATAGTGGTTCATCGTTTATGACGTATAAAAAAAACTACACACCAAAAATTGTTCAAACTAAATTTCGTTGTTAGATTTTGTGGTCATGTACATCATATATTTTTTTCGATTTTATCAACCCCATTGTTTAGAAACTCGAGAGGGGGGACACACTTTTTTCAACTTTGGAAGTGTCTCTCGCGCAAACTATTGAATTTATAAAAAAATGATATTAGAAACCTCAATACCACTTTTAAAGATCTACAAATTGATACCCAAGGCGGGGGGCACGATGAAAAAAAATTTTGAGTTTCAGTTCAATGTATGGGAACCCCAAAATATATTATATGCTACGGAACCCTAAAAAGGGTTTCAGTGGTTATGGAATTTTCCCTTTCAAAAGGAAGCACCCAAGATTACGCAATAGTTTAGCCTTTTTAAACAATAATTTCAAGTACAAATATATTGATAAAAATAGTGTCTTGATTTTATTTATAGTCTTCATTGCTTTTTGTTGTTGTAAGAAGTATTATTCTTTTTATAAACGATCAATTCCATAAGACAATTTCAAAAGTACCTATATCAAAAAGTAATGCCATCGTAGAGTTTTCTATAGATTATATATAGTAAAATTGGCAAAGTCAATATTTACGATTAAGTTATGCCTACTACAGGCATGCCTTATAATGACGAAATCATAAATATTTTAATGAAATCAGAGTGCAGATTGTTGTGTACTTAATTAAGAAAATTTTTAGATGTCGTCATGAACGCCGCTGACTAAATTCGACCACTTTTTTGTATGGAAAGCAACAAATATTAAGACACCGAGCACTTAAATATTTGCGATGAATTACTGCCAAAATATGTGATTAAAAAGTGTTTATATTTTTAAGAATCCTTTATTTTACTGTCATTTATTGTTGATTAACTTTTAAATGTAGATATTGTATGTTTACCTTTCATATCATTAACATGCTGACGGTCCTAAATCTCTGTTATTATAAGGATAAATTAAATGTCGTCAGTCCCTTTGGGACGAACGTATTGTGTGACGAATCACTGAACAAGCCAAACAAATAACCAGCAACTATAGAGTCATAATTATCCGTAGGTATTACAGAAGAATTGCTTCTAATTATTTCCCTTCTAACTCATCGCAATATCGTGTATATATCGTGGACGGCATTATTCACGACAGTGATGTTATTTATTGTTATTGTAAACACCCGTGTATCTGTCTTAGCGATCGCAATCTGAATTATCATTTTGGCAGTTGTCGATTGCGGATGCATTTAGTCCTATATTATTTTATAACTTATTTATAGCACAAAATGCCCATCTTATTAGATAGCCCAGAAAATTGGGTCGATGACTCGCTGGTTTACCTTGCGATATACTATGTGATCACTCGCTTGTCCGTTGAAAGTTACGAATAGACAATACAAAGATCTATTTTTGGTTAACACGTTTCGTCATTGATTGAACTGTTTTTCAGCATAGTGTAACGTGATGAAATTTCGTTCCTGGACCCGTTTGCTTAGGGTATCTTTTTAGTTATTTTTATTACTTTTTTATAAATAAAAATAATTTATTTCGGTTGTTGTGAGTTCTGTGTTAGTAACAATTAGTTCTCTTACGTATTAAGTGTATGTACCTTATTCATATAGCCGACCTAAAACCATATAAAAATGTGCGATCTAATTATTGTTCTAACGCTAGGAATTAGGCTAGACCGTTAATGTCCTCACTGCCATTGACCGACCTATTTTTTTTTTTTGGTGGAATGATATATAGCCGAATGACAGTACGGCGTGTTATTTTAGAATTGGGTGAGTGATATTTTTTTTCGAGGTCGTCTCGCCGACAGTGAAATGAGTTCTGCAGGCTGCTTAACGCCATCGGATTCTCTTCAATAATGGGTCACGACCACTGATAAAAAAAACAATATCATTCAACAGAATGAAGTGACGATAAATCATTGCATTGTGATGAATGATAGCAATAGCATTTTGCGTCTATGCTATAAAGTAATTTAGCTTAGAACTTTGACATTTTAAGTTTTGGTCGATATAGGAGTTGACGTTCTGCCTTTGTAATTTCAAGAATCAGTTCTAGAATATTACTTTAAAAATTATACATATGTATCATAATAACTCTTTCATGTCTGTAGAAAACGGTGATCCTTTGAAAGTGAGTAAATTTCTTAGATATGTGGGAATAGGAAACATTTAACTAGCTTCGTCACCAAACTTGACTTCTTTGATTGATTGTCTCGATTGACTCTTTTAATACATTTCTCGTCTTCGCCTCTTGTAAACACAGTGGCGAAATCTAAAACTTTAAACTATCTTTCCTCACTTCATATTTCTATACGTTTAGTCCGTTCTATGATTGTGATGTCAAGAAGGTCTATAACCTTAAATGCTATGGGTAGTGATTCTGTAAGCCATAAAATTGCATAAAATTGTTCTCCCCATCCTTGAAGATGTCCTTCCTGTAATCTCTCGCATCCTCATCATTATCCGTCCCCACCGAGGGGCACGGGACTACCCGTAAAGGGTGTATAGGCATTAGTCATCCACGCGGGCCCAGTGCGGATTGGACGACTTCACGCACAACCTTTCAATAGCTTCGCATGCGTGTGCAGGTTTGCTCACGATGTTATTCCTTCACCGTAAGAGTCCGTCGGATAAACGTGACAGGCATCAATCCACACCAATGTGCTACCGAAGCTCTCCTCTACAAATACAGGCATTTTCCCCTCAGCGTGGAAAGATGCCTCGATTGTACCTCTACCTAAAACTTCCAACCCAACCATTTTTCCCAACATCGTCTCATTTTCATATTACCATTTTTATCCAAAATCCTTGAGCGTCTTATTTATAACCAGCTAAACACTTTTCTCGTAAAGAATAAACTACTTAATAGTCTGGTATCTAATCATAACTGATAACAAACGGTCAGGTATGGAGAGAGGAAATCTAAATGTTTGCTTTGCTTCACTTAAGTAATGCATTTAACTATGTTGATTTTGATCTTCTGTTTGGCATACTTCGCTCTTTGAACATATCTCCAAAGATTGACTGGTATCAAAGTTACCTGCCTGGACGCCGTCCGTAGATGCATCGACCATTCCGTGTCAGCTTGGTGTGACACGTCTGCTGGGGTGCGGCAGGGTAAAGTTTTATCAGCCTTACTTTTTGTTACTTTTATTACTATTAAATAAAAATTTCAGTAATCCGTCGTGTATATTTCAAGCTTGACACATTTTTAGTGTAATTGTCTCATCGTTTTCATTTTATCTAGGCCCAACGCTTGCGGACGTCAGCTCCCTCTAATAATTCTAATTCTTATGACTCCCTGCCAGCCCAGTCGGCACTACTCTTAATTGAAATAAACCCAACAAGCGATTTCAGAACACATCACTGATCTGCTCTAAGGATTCATATATTTAAATTACTCAGCTTTGTAGCAAAGTAAGAATATTATTTCCATACTACACCGCAAAAGAATAGGTGTCTCCCTTAAGAAAAAAAATGACTAAGTGAGAGTCGTCCTAGGAGGAAAAAAACGGTTGGAGTTTCAGTTTAATGTATGGGGCACCCAAAAGTTTTTAGTCAAAACTGTTATAACTGTTCACAGAATACATAATATACTTACAAAGTTTGAATAGTGTAGTACTAATTGTTACGGAGAAAAAGGGCGGGACATACGGACAGACTTGACGAATCTATAAAGGTTCCGTTTTTGCCATTTGTCTAGCGGAACCTAAAAGGACGCAGATTTTCATTATACGAAACTAGCGCACGGCCCATTGCAGACACATCGCACACTTTGTAAATGTTCAGCTTTATCTGTTTATTTGCTTAACCGACATTTACTTCGGTTGTGTTCGATTATCGAAAATAGTGCTCTATATCATGATGAAATGGTACCTTTTTTAAATGTACTGAGTTGGCAATTAAGCATACAGATCCTTCCTAATGGTAGGTAGCCACTGTTGTGTTTACGTTGGTTGTGGAAACGGGATCACAGCGTAGTTGCTTATTCATGACGTAGATACTGTGACCTAACCCAGTATTTAGATTTCGCTGATTGAGCGGGAAAACCGGGAGCCTGAAACTTAATTTCCTTCTAAAATTTCCTTTTCTTCTCCAATTTTTGAAGGTCGTTAACGGACTCGGTGTTCAAGAGTAGCGGATCAATATTATGTGAATCGTCTGCTCATTTGCCTACTTGTAAAATATGTCAAAATAAATACAGTGAAACAAAAATAATTGTATTTACCGTTTGGTTGTATTTCGTAATGCTCTTATGTAAGTCAGCACTTTATTGGGAGCGGGCACATTGTATTTTATCATATTTATTTGGCGTCTTTTCAAGTATTTCCTTTTAACAATACGCTTTAGTATCTTTAAACGAGGTCATTCTGTTCAATACTATAAAATGTGTAATAACTTTGACGATTTGTGATATAGGAACTAGAAATATGTAGGTGCCAAGTGTTATGGGCTACAGTTGACGCATGTGTTATAATAACATATAATGAACAACGAATTCTTTCGCGCATTTGAATATGTACCGAAGTCATTAACGGGTATAGAACTTATTCAAATATAGTGTGCGCTTTAATCATTTTTTAACCTTCTAGTCGCCTTAGTTGTATGTATGTATTCAACAGGCAAGATTTTCTGTATCTGGAATCAATGATCGAACACGAATGAAAACAATAGGAATGGACACAAATTAATATTTTAACCCCTGGGGTAAAAAGGTACACGACGTTCTAAAGGATGTGTTTTAGTATGCCATAAATTATAATAGGTTTATCTATGAGGTGACTTTTAAATATTTGAATGTTACTCAATAGTACCTAGATGTTTTTCTAAGACGTATTGTTTGATGATAAGTGACACGCCTGTTTATAACAAAATATCGCAGAAAATCTATGTACATATTGAAAAAAAGTGCGTTCTTTCCCTAAATACAGAAGTGATTAGACACTAATTCTCACTCCTATTTCACGAGACTATATTTGGTACAAAGTTGAATACAGGTAGGAAACTCAGTTTAGGGCCTACTCGAGGGCCTACTACCTAGTAAATGTAAATTTAATGTTTTCATAACTTATTTCATAGGTTAGACAAAACCACAGTGAACTTTTAGCCTAATATACGCATTGCACTGATAGTCTCCTAGTATATCAATTCATGGATGATTAAATGAGCATATAAATACATGCTTATACTAACCATGATTCTCACCAGACAAAATTCATAGATGTATCAGCGATTCCCATTCAAATTATATAATAATTGTAGTGCATATTTGTGCCAATCGCTCGTGCAGTTACGACGCGCGCATCCGGCGGCAGATAATGACCCCCTGAGATTTAAATTAAATATTGTATTATAACTACTCAAACGCGAGTCATTTTTTTAAAAATTCGTTTGCTTATATAAAAATAGCATTTAATGGGTGCTCTACTTGTTTGTAGTTATAGACAGTATATAAAGAACTCGGGCCTTGTTATGGGGCCCTATTTATATCGATCCAGCTAGGAAACCTTGAAGGACTTGAATGATCTATTTAGGATATACATATAGTGAATATTTTAATATATGGGTTTCCATTTCCTACATATTTAGTTTATGGATTAAAGCAAATTCATTTCGTAGTTGTATAATTTTCTTGATGTATTATACGGTATTGAGATCCCTTTTTACTAGTTTTGTGTAACATGTTTGAAGTCAATAAATGCTTTTCAGGTCAATTGCTTGAAAATTAATCAGACTTCAAAATGTTTATTGTTAAGTTAGTTGACAATAAACATATTGCCCCGCGGTGTTACCTTAGAACAAAATATTTTCCCGGGAAAACGTGGCCTATGTCACATTTATTTAGCTTGTCAGCTAACTTCATACCAAATTTTATTAAAACCGCTTCAGAAGTTTAAGCGTTGAGAAGTAACATACATACATACAACATGCCTTTATAATATAAGTGTGATAATTACCTAGCTTATCCTCGTGATAACGTTATAGTAGTGATAGTTAACGGCGCAGTACATCATATCTGCCGCAACAGTAGTACTCGGCAGCCGACACGCGTCGTCGGCTGTGGCAGTGACCCTGCCTGTGTTCCGAGCTGGTGCACAATGCACTTAAGGCGAGCTGCTTTGGCTAGAACCAAGGAGTTGATTCCACTTATGCAACGCAAATTACTCGTTGGTCTTATGGTTAAAAACTTTGTGAGCGACGTTAGATAGGACGTAGGGTGTAGGTGTAGGGTGTCTCAGCTAACAATTATTGGGAATCAAATCACTTGCTCGTGGTGTGCCCTATATAAGATAGCATAAATATGAACCAGGCAATCCGCTTACACGCATTGGACCAAAGAAAGTGGTAAATTTAATTTCCATTAAGGACTGAAATTTAATGTCATATTTGTGAAACGCGCTCTTTATTCACAATATTTAAAGATTGAATATTCGAAGATTATTAAACAACAGTTAGTGCTCACCTCTTGAAAACCACATCAGTGTTAAGTTTCATTTCCTATTTACATCGACATCGTTATTAAATTAATTTCATCATTGCTCTTATGAACACAAAGGAATATCTTTCTATGACACACATCCATTAATTATTTCACACTCGAGTAGGGCAGATTCTTGTATTCGACCTTATTAAGTTGGGTAATCATTGAAGGATAATTTTTTTCATGGCTTTATCTACACTACGCTTAGGTAGGTATACAGGGCCTTTATTATTTAAGCATACTAAGAAGTGCCTTATATTTAAAAAAACATTTTACATGTTTAGTTTATTACAATTGTTTTTTTTTGTCAGTAGCTAATTTTTTTTAATGCAGTTTGTTTATTTGAACTTTTTATTGATAAATTTGGGCAGTCAAATAGTTTTTGCTATCAGTGTTCTATGATATTATTCAGCGAATGTTTTTTTTTGTATTTGAAGACTATATCATTATTTGGTACATATTCATAATTTAAGCTATGTTTTTTATGCCATTTTGTACACCAATAGAATTCCAAATATCTTTTTAACAATATCTATAATCTTAAATGTTAGGACTATTGCCATATTGGCTGGAATGGTTTCTGTTCAAAAAAGTGGGCAGAGTGCCCGTTAATGTAGTAATGTGACTGCTGGAGAACTTTACTAGATGTCCGCAAAAAACTCCGAGGTTAAAATAAGAAAACACGAGTATACCAAAACCTATATCGATTTCACATCAAATGTTTTGACTGTTATTTCTTTTTACATTTTGCTTAAATTTTATGTACAAAACATGTGTTTGCCTTGATGGTTAAAAACAAGTTTACCAAAACTGTGATCTTAATACAAAATTGAAATATATATGCTACTTATGTAATTGGTAATGATGATAATTTAGTATTTCCTACAAACCCGCCTGCCCGTGATCACTAATTGTGCAAATTTACCGAAACGCCGGGATGAGGAATCTTCATATTAAAATTATTGAAATCCCTAGGGAATATAATTTATTACATAAGCTCTTAGTCAACTTATGCAAGAAGTAAAAACTTAAAAAAATTAAGCAAACTAGTGAATCTTTTAAGATTTATTCCTTTCCGATACTAAATATAATACCACCACTGGTATTTGTTTATTTCCGTAATAAAAAAAATCCAACGAATACCAAATTTTAAATATTCAAATGAAGTAGGTACAAAATGTATTCCCAACGGATACTAATAACTCTTGGTACAGTCACAAAATAATTTTACGATCGCAGTAAATTCTTCTTTAAAGTAACTGCCAATGTTTTTCACCTGCAAAAAGGGTTGGTTCCTGTTGTTCTAATATCCGGAGCAATCAATTACAGTTAAACATAATGCAATTATATAGCACCATAAAATATTTTGGAAAAATAAATGCAAAATTAATTACATTATAATTTTGTCCCTGCGTTTTAATCATTATTTCTATGAACTGGTTCGACTTTGTGGGTAAGTTATCTATCAGAATAACAAATAAATTAACCTGCGATAGGTGGAAGAGAATAAACTAATACCAGTGGTATTAAATTTTAGTATCCGAAAGGAAAATATATCTTTTAATATCAGCATTTATACCAATCAATTTCAGCAAAAAGGGGTTAAGCTCTTCGGTATCTAACAAGTAAAGCCAAATATGTAATAAAGCCGTATTTACATTTCCGAGACATATTTTTATAATATACTTTGGTGACGCACTAAAGTTTTAATTTGTAGTGTACTATTTAGCACATTCGTTATATACTGTTAGCTGCTTATGTAATACTTAGTAAGAATACGATTGGTTCTGACTGTCAAAGATATTAATTTTCCATTTAATTAAAAAAGTCCACGCTGATCACAAATAAAATAACATTCGTTTTATATGGTACCTACCTTGAATCAGGCATTCAGCCGGGCGGGATATTGCAGCTTGCATTACATTTGACATTTCATTAGCACTGTGCGTCCGCAAAGTTGTAATCGTACACAGCACTTGCCTGCTTCATTATGCTGATGCGAACATTATTTCTCTCTGCAATGCGAATGATCATTTTGTATTTAAATTAATGATTTCAGCGAACTGTTTTACATACTTATATGTTGTATAAAATTAACAAGTGCTTAGCTTAAATATATCTCTAAATTTGTATTGAATACTGTGCGCTGTGTTACTTGTTTTATTTTTGATAGTATTAATATAAATAAATTTTGCTGAACGCCTGTCATTTGGATATATAAATAGTGCTATAGAAAACAGGCTCATGAATAATTCGTCTGTTTTCATTATCATCATTACAGCCTAAATATGTCCACTGCTGAACGAAGGCCTCCCCTAATGATTTCCACACGGACCGATCCCTTGCAGTTGACATCCATCTGCTACCCGCCACCTTAACCAGATCATCCGTCCATCTGGTTGGGGGTCGGCATACGCTTCGCTTTCCGTTACGTGGACGCCACTCGAGAACCTTTCGCGCCCATCGGCCATCGGTTCCACGCACTATGGGCCCTGCCACTGCCACTTCAACTTGCTAATCTCTGGGCTATGTCGGTCACCCTAGTTCTCCTACGGATATCATCGTTTCGGATTTTATCGCGTAGGGAGACACTTAACACAGCCTCTCCATAGCACTGAGCAACCTTGAGTCTATTCAAAAGGCCCTTAGTGAGCGACCACGTTTCGCTTCCGTATGTCATAACTGGCAACACACAATGGTCAAAGACCTTCGTCTTGAGACACTGAGGTATTTTGGACGAAAAGATCTTCCTTAACTTCCCGAACGCTGCCCATCCTAATTGGATTCGACGAGAAACCTCCTCGTCTGTTTTATGGTGTTTTTTACATGATTGGTATCATCATCCTCAGTTCATCAAACGTCCCCACCGAGAGGGACGAGCATACTCGTATAGGGTGTATTGTATAGGCCTTAGTCGTCCACGCGGGCCTAGTGCGGGTAAATCAACTTCACGCACAACCTTTGAATTTGTGTAGGCGTGCGCAGGTTTTCGCACTATGTTTTCCTTCACCGTAAGAGCGTCGGATAACTTCAATAATTTCGAAAATTAAAAAACACATTAGATAGTCTCAGTTATGGTCATTGTCCTCTGCGTAAAGGCTCTTGAGTGGATAAATTGTCAAATACAAAACTGAGTAGGTACTGAGTGATGGAATAGAAGATTCTCGAAGAAGCCATTTGTCGGTTTTACATACGAGTAATATTACCACCGTCCATATTTTTGTGCTAAATCTATAGTGTCATAAACTTTAAGCATTTGCACTCGCAAGATTTGACTTGTATGCTTAAGCGTTAAAATAAAAATGTTATTTTTTGACAAGTAAGCGTATAATTTAAGGATGATTTTTCTACTATTGAAAATTTGTGCTTGATGTTTCACCGTTTTCTATTCTTATGTTTTAAAGTTTATGATTTCAGTGTTTTGAAATATAATAAAATAACGAAATTATGAAGATAAATAATATTTTTATTAATATTTTATGATATTTGACTGTACCACCATCAATATTTAATTTAAATACCAATCATTTCAGGCCTGTATCGATGACAACTTGGATATGGTGGAGTTCCTCGTCACTCACGGGGCTGATGTGAACCGCGGCGACAACGAGGGCTGGACTCCACTTCACGCGACTGCATCCTGCGGATTCCTCAGTATAGCTAGGTTTGTTAAAGTATTGTGTTAAGTTAGTTTTATTTGTAATACCCGTATGTGCATTATCTAACGGTTACGCGGATAGGAATGGGAATTCACAAAATATTGAAATAACCTTTTAGTAAGATGAAAACGGGATTAAAGACATTGCTAGTCGGCTACAGGTTACACATACGTATAGTGTAACGTAGAAAAGTAGCAGGTTTATCTCGGCCATATGGTGGGTGAGGCGGAACCCTGAGTTCGATATCGCGTACAGGTTCTATTCTCTTCAACCTACCGCAGTCCACTGACGGACATAGATGTCCCCCATTTTGCGCCAGATATTCCGGTCCTCCGCTTTCCTTATCCAGCCTCCACAAGCAACCTTTCGCAAGTCGTCCGTTCTATTAGATTAGGGTAAACATATCGTTAAACTTCGCCACTTGTTTTTGGCCCATATAGCTTATAATCTTTAAGGTCTTCTTATAATAATATATATGCCTGATATTTTACTTACATGCTTTAACAATTTCAATTTAAAAAATCGATTCTAAGGATATTATTTTGAGAGCGAAGCAGGTTGACATACATAAAAGCTCAGGCCCCTATGAGATCCCTCCAATTTTTATAAAATCGTGTGCTGAGGAACTGTCCACGCCGCTGTCTATTACCTTTAATCTCTCCATCACATCAGGGGTCTTTCCTGATTACAGGAAGGTTGCCCTCATTATCCCCATTTTCAAAGCCGGAGATCGAACAATGTGTTCTAACTGTCGGCCTATAAGTAAACTATCGTATAGAGCAAAAATTTTTGAATCTTTGGTTTACTCACCTCTGTATAATCATTTAATAACCTATATATCAAACACCCAACATGGGTTTAAAAAAAGAAGTCCACTTTGACTAATTTGTTCGAATTCAAAAATTACCTCTGTCATGTATTTTAGTAAGACTTTCGATAAGGTTGACCATTCAATACTTTGTTTAAAACTTGCGTACTATGGTATCCATGGATAGTTGATATCTTGCTTGGAGTGTTGTTCCCAGCTCGTCGCTGTAAAGGTTACATATCGGCACCTATGTCGGTGACATCTGGGGTTTCCCAGGGTTCCCATTTGAGACCACTCTTATTTGTTATTTTTATTAACGACCTGCCTTGTCGCCTCCCATCAAACGTACTTGTGTTTGCCGATGACGTTAAGATTTTCTCACGCGTCGATGATGGCAACCAGTGCATTATGCTTCAAAACGACCTTAACGCAGTGGCCGAATGGTGTTTGGACAATGGGATGAATCTTAATATCAATAAATGTTCTGTAATTTCTTTTACCTCCAAAAAAAAAATTTCCATACTATATTGTAATAATTTATTGATTAGGAGTGAAGTTGTGAGAGACTGAGGAGTTATTTTTGATGAACAGTTAACCTTTCGACCTCATTATGAATATATCATAAAAAAAGGGAATAAATTACTGGGTTTTGTGATGAGAACTACTAAAGACTTAAAAACCTCGTAGCATCCTTTGCCTTTTCTTCTGCATTGTAAGAAGTGTTTTGGAGTATTGCTGTCCAATTTGGTCGCCTCACTATAAAATACACGTTGATAATATTGAAAGAATTCAAAAGAGATGTTTGCGATTCCTGACGTGTAAACACAATTTCGGACGCTCCATCCCAAACTATCCTGAGCGACTTTCTAATTTTGGTGTAATGTCACTCAAAACTCGACTTGAGAGATATGACCTCCTCCTCTTACATAAAATAATTCATTACGCAGTAGACTCACCAAATCTTCTCTCGTCTTTAAATATAAATACTCGGTTTAGATGTCGACATCCAAATTTATTTGTTATAAAAGTGTACATAAATAACACGTCTTATTATAACCCTCTGGTGAGAATGTGTCGCATGTACAATGAGCTGGTCCGCGTGCGGGGTGGGGGTAATGGAGAGATAGACATCTTTAATGATAATTTTATTTGTTATAAAAAAGCCATATCTTCAGCCTTAACGACCTAGGAAAGCTATTAATTGTAAGTTTGTTAGTGCTATATATTATATTTTTAAAATAGTCCTCAAATCACGCTGTGTACACCGTCTCTGGGCTAAAGTCCTGTCCTGTGAACTGTTTTATTTTAATGTGTTTCATGTAAAGACTGTATCCTGTTTGTGTACCATAAATAAATAAATAACTGCCCTTTGGTGTAGTGCGTTGGATTCAGCAATTTCTCCCAGTTTGCCTACTACATAACAGGCTGAATTACCTGATTTCCTGAAAAAACATTGGGCTCTCGTAGTGGGTCAACCGGTCTAATCTCACTATGCCTTGAACTGGGACGTTATAGAATTATGAAAATGACGATTAAGTATTTCTCGGGCACTAGTAATTAGTGGTCCATAAAATAAATCGCGGTTAGTTGCACTCTAATGTTATCATAGCTGCAATTTTAACTGTGGCTCCAGGCGTAGGCATATCCACAACATAATGAAATGACATGAAACCGATCGACGTGATGGCTGTACTGAAGTTTCGTGTTCGGATATTCAAATACATATCTACTTGGCTTACGATCCATTGTTTTGACATTATTTATACGCAAAGGAAAGTGCAAACTTATTTGGTAATTCGATATAAGATTACACTAAGCGCTGGCCGCAGGTGGTTTTGTTTGACTACCTTGGCAATCATATCATTATTTGAATTTGTTCATTGTATACTACGGTTATGCAAATATTTCTCATCGTTCCCATGTTATGTGCATCTCATACGCGATTGCATAATCGGAGATATGGACTACGGAGTTCAGTGCGCTACCTTGTGGTAAGTGATACGCCCGACCAAGATGAGGTGAAGTGATGAAGAAAATCAATAACAACAGGTAGAATAATCTTTCGTCTACACTTCCCGCGCTCGTCACCCAAAAGAACAGATGTTAAGTCTATTATACCAGCCAGTAATTATATTAGCTACAGTGCCCTCATCCCGAAACACGGAAGTGCAAAACACTCTTATTTTACGGGACGATATATGGCAGTACGGTGGTAATACCTAATGTACCTACCTAGACGACTTTGAGTGTCGGTGGCTCAATGGTGTTGACTGTTGCCATTTGATCGGGATGCGCAAGATTCAAATCCCGCCACGTACCAATGTGTTTTCGAATTTTCGAAATTATGCCTGTGCACGCCTGGTGAAGTTATTCAAAAGGTTGTGCGTGAAGTTGGCCAATCTGTACTGGGCCCGTGTGCACGACTAAGGCCTATACATCCTCTACGGGTAGGCTCGTGCCCCTCGATGGGGACATTAAATGAGCTGATGATGAGAGAACTCAGTACCGAGTCTACCACATATATTTCTAAAATTAATTGAACCACGGACATCTCAAATGATGCTGTGGACCAACTATTTTGAAAGTTGGACAACTGCCCCTAGTAAAGACCCGTGGTCCAACTAGTTGGACAGAGCAGTTGGGCCACTGCCCCTTTATAATATATGACAGGAATATGAAACAATAGATTTTAGGCACTACTATTTCAATTTATTTTCATAGCCAAATGTGTCTATTATCATTATGTCCACGCGGACAGATTCCTAGAAGACGACATCCATTTCCATTTCCAACATATTTTTCCTATTATTTTATCGTTAAACATACGAGTATCAAAGTATGTTAAACGTTATACGTATTGAGCCTACGAGTGGATTGCTTGGCATATTTTTTTAGCATTAAACAATTTAAACACCTTTCAGTAAGTATTTTGACATCTAGCATACGTCTCATAAGGTACTATGCTGCATTGGTAGTATAAATTAAGTTGTTTCCTCAAAGAATCAATAATTTTCTTATAATATGATTTACATAACTTATTTCCTAGTACAATATGAGTAATGATGGGTGATATGTCTCACATTAGTGTGAGAGTTCATCAGTATTATTGTAAACAAGCGTGAGTCAGTACGAGGGAGTTCCTGTCATACGGCCTATTCACGTATTATTCACTACATTGTAGTATGATAATGTTGTTTCTTTTTGTCTCTATTAAAAGTCCGAGCGCATTGGAATTGATTCGATTCGATTTCATTGAACTCAACTTGAAAGAAGTTTATTAATGTTTACCACAATCCTAGTACCAATGTGAGGGTAAACAATTGGCCAATTACGAATCGGACTCGCCCGTGGAGGGTTCCGCAGCAGCAAGGGGTTCACCGTTTATGACGCTTAAAAAAAGTTACAGACTAGATATTGTTCAAACCAAATTGCTTTGTTGGTTTTCTGTGGTAATGTGAATCATATGTTTTGGTTATCAATTCCATATTTTTTTGAAGTTGGGGTTGGCTCTTTGGAAGTGTCTCTCGCGCAAACTGTTCAATTTAAAAAACATAATGATATTAGACACCCCAATTGCCATTTGGCTGCGGAATCCTAAAAACCGACTTAGTAAATTGGCCTATATTTTATATGAAACTCGACCGCAACACCGCTGTTGTTTTTCATTCCACTTTATTTATGATATGAGACACTTTAAATAATTATGACTCTTTTGCTCCTATCTACTTGGTAATGAAGTTACATGGGAACTAAGCAGAAACGCTACACGAACTACAAGGCGATTACCTTAGTGTAATTTATTAATCTAATATTATGGTGGTTTGGAAAATAGCACTAACATGTTACAATGTACTCAAGTTATCAGTTGGCACTATCTATCTGATGGCGGTTAGTATGAGTACTATTTACATCCATTTCGGCTTGTTTAATTAGACGATATGTACTCTTATGATTCTGATAAAGAGCCCTTATAAGTTCGTTCGTTCGTTCTGCATATTAATTTATAGATATCATCATCCTCAGCAGACCACAAAATACGTCCCCACCAAGGGGAATGAGCCTACCCGTACAGGGAATATACTGTATAGGCCTTAGTCGTCCACGCGGGCTCAGTGTGCCCATGCACATCTTTGGAATGTAATCGCAGGCGTGCGCAGGTTTCATTTAACCTCGGTTCCATACATTTAAGATGATGACATTAATGAAGGCTAGAGCAACTACATAATTATATCGTTAATTTTATTTATTTATAGATACTTATTGGAAAATGGAGCTGACGTAGGTGCCGTGAACTATGATGGCGAACTCCCCGTTGACATCGCTGAGAGTGATGCTATGGAGGAATTGCTACAGAAGGCAATTGACGAGAAGGGTATGTTTTCTCATGTATTATGACTAAAAACAGTTTAAACCACGTTCATTGTTGAGGTTGATACCAGTAAAACCGATTATTAATATGTGTTCGTGACAGTTGTGGGTTCAAGGTTGTCGTTAAATATATATTTATGTACAATTTGATTGAAGATTTAACTTATTGTTTGTTTCAACACTTATAGTGATATGTTTTTTTTATGTTATGGTAAGTGATACGCAGACATGACAGAGCGGCATTAAAGGAGACACAACTGATAGACAGTTATTATCCTCCATCAATGCCGCACTGCGCCCGTCACCCGAGACAACATATGATAGGTCTCTTATACCCGGTAATTTCACTAGCTACAGTGCTCTCATCTCGAAACACAAAAGTGCATAACACTACTGTTTCACGGCATGATATCTGGCACTGCGGTGGTATCTACCTAGACGACTCAGTATCGAGTCTACCACCTAGTATACTTATCACCATCAGCGCATAAACGTCCCCACCGAAGGGCACGAGCCAACCGTAAAGTGTATAGGGCCCTAGTTGACTACACACAAACCCTTAAACCTCTTTGTAGGCATGTGCAGGTTTACTCACGATGTTTTCCTTCACCGTAGAAGCATCGGATAAACGTACATCGAAAATTCAAAAATACATTACACATATACAGATAGGAAGACAAGTCCACAAACGAGCCACCGATGTTTATACATAATACCTTTGTCAAATATATACGTCTATTATAAGGGTCCCATATTATAACTTGCGGTAACACGTAGATTCAAATTATTTAATATTTTTCTATTTTGTATTATCCTCAGGAGTGGATTGTGAAAAGTCACGTAACGCCGAAGTGGACACACTCATGAGGGATGCCAAAAACTGGGCTGCCAATGGTTATGTCGAAGTCAGGGACCCGAAGACTGGTGGCACGCCCCTCCATGTCGCTGCGGCGAAGTGTTACCTTGACGTAAGTAGAATTATTTTGTATCGCCAATTCGAATTATTGTATATAATTATATAAGACACCACCATCTGGTATATTTCCCTTAGTCGGCTCTTACGGCACCCTCAGGAGGAGTAGGGGTGGTGACAACTGTATTCTAATCGGCTTTCACCAGACGGCTGGATGGAATTCGGCAAGTTACGTCAGGTCTTCAAGTCGACAATGTGTTTGAGCAATGCGTCCAATCGGTATTACCATATGCAGCTGAGACATGGGCATTGACTGCGGGATTGGATCACAAACTTAAAGTCACTCAACGAGCAATGGAACGAGCTATGCTCGGTCTCTCTTAAGGATAAAATTAGAAACGATATATTATTCGCAACAGAACTAAAGTTACTGACATAGCTCGCCGGATTAACAAGTTGATGTGGCAGTGGGCTGGTCACGCATTTCGCAGAACCGATGGCCGTTGGAGCAGACGAGTTCTGGAGTGGAGACCGCGTCTTAGCAAGCGTGGTGTAGGACGCCCTCCGGCCCGATGGACCGACGACTTTCGAAAGGTGGAGGCTGAAAAGGAAAAGCGGAAGACCGGAATATCTGACACAAAATAGGGGAGTCTTATGTCCAGCAGTGGTAGAGAAATATTGTTATGTTATGTCTGCAACATTTACATAAATGATGCATTTAATAACCATGTTCATCATTTGCAGGTGGCAAAAACTCTTCTAGAGGAGTGCAACGCTGAGCCAGACTGCGTTGACTATGAGGGGTGGACGCCGCTGCACGCGGCTGCACTTTGGGGGCAAAAAGATGCCGCCGCTTTGCTACTCAAGTATGGTGCCGATCCACACGTCAAGAATTACTCGGTGAGTTTTGGTTATATCGATAAAGGCTACTGGATTGAGACGCCAAAACCTCTCTTTTTCGAAGTTTTAAACTTACTTAGGGGCCGTTCAAGTATTACGTAAGCAGATTTATTACAATTATTTAGCCCCCCGTCCCCCTTTTCAGCCAAAGTAAGCATAGCTCTTACCCCTTCCCCCCATGCTTACGTAAACAATTAGAAATTGTTTTTTTTTTTCATTAATTATGTAGGTAGATTTAGAATGGAGTTTATATTTTACTGATACAGTCATACAGTATTCAATATTATGTAGAGTAAGGGATAAAAATGTTGTAATCTTACCAACATAACAAACTTATTTTACATTAGTTCTTTTCCGCATGTTTAATACGAAGAGGTAATGCTGCTCCTTATTTACACAGAACATAATTTAAAACAGAATTGTACGGAACAGTACAATAAATAGGAAGAGTATGGTATGTTGAAATAACTAAACTCCACGAATTCTGTTTGAACACTGATTTATTTAAATAATTCAGTAATATTGAACACATTGCAGTGCTAGAAATATTGCAACGCTGTATGTTAAATGCACCCCTACTCCTCCCGAGAGTGTCGTAAAAGCCGACAAAGGAATAATATACTGGATGGTAGGCAGCTTCGCCATCCTGGTTCATACTGCGGTCACCAACCCGCCTGCCTAGCGTGGTGACTACAAGCAATTTCCGCTCACGAGCAGCGCCAATCAGAATCGGCCCCCAGTTCCCGGCAGCCCACTATTCCTTACCGGTCGCGATCACGGTGGGGGGGGGTGCGAAGAATCTCTGACATTGGCTAGGTATAATGGACGCATGATACGGCTGGACCATTACCTCTCCGAATAAGAAGAAGAGCTGAGTCATATTAACTGGAGCATACTGGGGTTGTCTGAGGACCCGATAACCCTGGACTCCGGTCACTTGCTCTACTTCCGAGAAGGTGATAGGGTTTCCCAAGGTGGTGTCGGTTTTCTGGTTCACAAGTCAGCAACGTTTTGGAAATCAGTAGTGTGTCGAACCGGATAGCGTACCTTGTACTTAAACTCACCTATAGGTATTCACTGAAGGTGGTACAGGTATATGCGCCGACCTCGTCACACTCTAACGAAGAGGTTAAAGCCGTGTATGAGGATATCTCCAGAGCCATACATGGTACAACTTCGACCTTCTACAATGTTGTTATGGGGGACTTTAACGCCTAAGAACATGTTCAAGAGAAGTACAAGAACGCGGCAAATCGAAAATCGAACTTCATGATTTGGGGCGCAGGAATCACTGAAGACCAAAGAGTATAACCAGCCGCTGTGTATGGCATTTGTGCACTTCGAGAAAGCCTTCGACTCCATCGAAACCTGGGCTGTTCTGGAGGCTTTGCAAAGTTGCGGTATCGACTGGCGATATATCGGGTGAAGAAATGTCTTTCCAACGCAGCGACAATGACCGTTTTTTGTGTCGTGGTGTGAGACAAGCGGATGTTATATAACCGAAATGTTCACAAACGCATTGGAGAATATTTTCGAGAACTGGACTGGTCTTAACGAGGTGTCAAAGACATGGACACTGACTGCGGGATTGATTCACAAGTTCAAAGTCACTCAACGCGCAATGGAGCGAGCTATGCTTGGGGTCTCTTTTAGGGATAAGATAAGAAATGATTTAATCCGTAAGAGAACTAAAGTTACCGACATAGCTCGCCGGATCAGCAATTTGAAGTGGCAGTGGGGTGGTCACGTTTTTTGGCAGAACCGATGGCCTTTGGAGCAGACGAGTTCCGGAGTGGAGACCGCGTCTTGGCAAGCTTAGCGTAGGACGCTCTGCGGCCCGTGGAACGACGACTTGCGAAAGGTTGCTAGTGGAGGCTGGATGAAACAAGCGGAGGACCGGGATATCTGGCGAAAATGAGGAGTCCTTTGTCCAGCAGTGGACTACGACATGTTGAGCGACTAACTATCTCTTCAACTATCTCCACCTAAAAATCACGTTAATTTGTCGTTCCGTATTGCCGTGAAAGGCGGACAAACAAATAGACACACTTTCACGTTTATAATATTAGTATGGATTTTTGTTACTCTCATTAGAATCTTCTACTCGTTATAATAGCTAAACGAAACAATACACTGACTGTGGAGATTTAGACAGGTGAATAGCGCTCGTTAATTTCCTCAAACTGCTCTAAAGCCTATCGTATGCATTAGTAGCAGGAATCCCCGAAAATACGTTTTGTTTTCACGCATAGACAATGTGGGTGTTGCCATTCGTGTAAAGAAGTTAATCGCTACTGATGACGTAATCATCATTTAGACCCCACCCCATGTCATCAAAAATAACAAATCAAAGACTCCCCACCCCTTAGTGCTTACGTAATACTTGAACGGCCTCTTACCCACCTATCCGCATTAGCTCAACGTGATAGTTTGCCTAGTATGGCTTCTGCGGGAAGGCATGGACCTCATTCCTACCAATTTACTTGACATTACGTCACTTTAATTCATCTGTAAGGTATAGCAGTACAAATTTATTGTTAATGGTTAAAAATGGCAATTATACAGTAGAATTAATTGTCTGATAGTGTTTGTTACCAATTAAAATCATACCATAAAATAGAACGAATGAGAGAGAAAATTCTATTTAAACACAATAACCTTTTTGCTAGTTGCTAGATTACTGCATATCTCAACGTTAAAGCGAGGGTAGTAGGTGTCAATGAAATTTCCACGCAGGGGACCTTAAACTCGTACTTCTTCAGGTTTAGTAATGATGAAAAGAGCATTTATTGATGTGTTTAATTTTTTTAAGAGGTGAAGAGGCCACCCTTTAGTATGAAATATTTAAAAGTTATAGAGTAATTATTACATATACCGTCACAATAATTACAGGGCCAAACATGCCTGGACCTTGCGACCCGATTGTTTCGTCGTGGCTCTCCGAGGCGGTGATGAAGTTGCCGCGCGCGTCAACAACAATAACAACAACAACAAACGCAAGCGCAGCCCGCCTAAAAGTACGATGTGAAGCGGGTCGTCGAGGTTCACATTACTGGACAGAACGACATGTTGCCAATGGTTAGTGGGATAGGGTTGCTTTTTATTCAATAAGTGTGGATGGAGATATTGTATGATAAAGTTAAAAATAACTGTTTTGTGATTTCTTCATGACATAAGAGTGTTTATTTTATTGTAATGTTATATTCGATATTTTGACAATCAATGACAAACTTTGGAATCATATTGTTTATGACTAGCTAATGTATTTATAGCTAATTAATATTTCTCAATTCTGTTTCATCAGTCGCTTGAGAATAAAATTAGTGTAATTTAAATACAAAACCAATAACGTATTCAGTAAAACTTTTAAGTTATATAATATCTCCTATCCGTACAAAACTTAACTAATTGGGGTAAAACTGTGAAAATTTATCTGTGGAGGGTCCATCTGTCTATAACAAAGTATGTTATCTAACATTCATTCATTACAGTCTGCCCAAACATCGGCAGTTAACTATGTAATGTTCGAATGCTATTTAACTGATTCATGCTCGGAGCAGCCAGGGTTATGGAAAGGGATGATCTAAATTAATAACTTGACTTATTGTAATGTAAGAAAAAAGAAGCTCAATAACAAGAAAATTTAAATATTGACAAAAAATGTTTCTATTGAGGCACTAATAATTTTATGTTAAGTCGATAACAAAACAATTAAAGTGTTTTTTATGTCCAATATAATTTTAAATTACTTTCATAACTTATAAAAAAATATAAATTAAGAATTATATTAAAATCCAGAGACGGTGAAAAGTTCGTAATCTTAAACACTAATAAAAATTACAACATTATTTACCGTTCAAGTGTGGGGCCGTCAAATATTACGTAAGCAGATTTATTACGATTATATACCCCGCATACATTAAAGGACATTACAGGCTGAATAGCCTGTTAATATTCAGCCTGTAATGTCCTAACCAAATTAGAGATAATTGTACATATTGATGTTTCCCGTGGAATTCAAATCTACGACTTCCAGTGACGCATGGAGGCAGTTTAAGCATACAAACTTAAGAAAAATATTCTTGTACGAAAGAATATTATTTGTACGCTACTGTAAACGATGTTTGAGTTAGAAATCTGATCTCATTTTGCGGAGAATCTCGCGTAAATGTCTATCCCCTATCTTAGAGGTTTGGTGATAAAAGAAAGCATCTATTTTTCGTTGGTAACGAAGAGTAGGAATATAGTCTGTATCACTCACTACCTCTTCAACTATCTGCACTTAAATCATGTTAATTGTTTCTTCTCGTTTTGTTGTTACAGACGGACAAACAAATAGACACTTTTCACATTTATAATATTAGAACGGATTTTTGTACACCTCCCCGGCTCTGAAGCAAGTGCCTAAAACGTCTGCATTATTAGTGGGAATACCAGAAAATGCGTTTTCTTTTAATTACTGTTGTAAAAAAGTAAGTAACTTCCGATGACGTAATCATCATCTAGACTTCCTATCTAAAATAAGCAAATAAACAAAGCCCCTAAAATAAGTAAAACAAAGACACCCCCCATCCCTCAAAGTGTTTACGTATTACTCAAACGGCTCCTTTGATATCCACACACGAGAACTCTAAAGTGTGATAATAACGTAGCAAAATTTTAAAAGTAAATAGTATGCTGGATAAAATAAACTTTTCGGTCTCGCATATTTTCCCTTAATACGGAGTCACGTCTCAATTAATTCTATTGGCCTTACATAAGAGGTACCGTCTCAATCACTAGTATTTTTTAATGTAAATTAAACCCCTGGCTGCGCCAATCATCTCACGCCATTGTCGATTAACAATCACGACAGACAAGCCGCCGGCGGAGATCATAACAAAGGTGGGGGATGGCAAGCCGCCGAAGGGTCGGGCGCCGTCGCCGGAGGCGGGCGAGCGCGCGGACGCTGAGAAAGCCGAGGACGCGCCCTCGTGGAGGCGATCCGCCTCATTCCGTAGGCAACAGGAGACGCCCAGTGAGTACACGATTCACCAACCCGGGCCACAATTCCGCTTTTTCTTTTGTTAAAATATCCATTGACATTCAAAAGGCGCCATCTAGACCTAAACTAAGCATTAGACTTGTAATATGGGTACTACAACGGGGCATACTAATATA
The DNA here is from genome assembly GCA_019425675.1 of Leucinodes orbonalis. Classification (NCBI taxonomy): domain Eukaryota; kingdom Metazoa; phylum Arthropoda; class Insecta; order Lepidoptera; family Crambidae; genus Leucinodes; species Leucinodes orbonalis. The sequence continues at coordinate 156,237 of PQWD01001543.1, read as the reverse complement.
CTATTTTGGTAAATACATACATATTATACATAGAAAACATCCACACGATTACAAGCAGACATGTTCATGCACACAACTGTTTGTACTGTCCGAGGAACTCTTGGTGTAATAGCCGACGTGACAGCTGTTACACCAAATGGGACAATAGTAAAATCTTGCACTAGTTCGATCTCTTTTATGGTGGATTTTATGCTCTATTCCCAGTTCCCCCGAATGGTTTCCCCCAATTGGGGAAACTGGGGGGATTTTGAAATCGGGTGAAACTAGCACAAAATAATAGTTTCCCAAAAAATTATTTTGTTATAGATATTAATGAAATATTAGAGGAATGATTAAAACAAACATAAATTAGGTATCAATAATGTTTTATGATAGTAAGAATACTGTATTTTCTGTGAAAAAAATTAAAAAAATACCCGCCTCTCAAACTCTTTCATCCTCGAAATTATTACTTCTTGAATATCTATTGCTCCTCCTCCTCCTCCTGGTACTTTTTAGAACAATGATTTTCATACTAGTTAATTTTATTAAATGAAATATTCGCTACACTATCAAAGTAGAAAGTACAGTCTTTATTATTAATACTTAACCAAATTTTGTTTTTATCATGTAAGTGCTAGTTTATTTCATTAGTGCCTATAGTAAAATAAATCGATCTTTAAATTTAATAATATTTCGGACTGGGATTTTTTGTACCAGTTACACCGATGGGCGGTCGAAACCATTCAGACACACACCGTTAGATTGTAAAGTGTCGTAATGTCAAGTAAATTTGTGGAATTGAGGCCCACCCTACTCGTATAAGCAACTCCCACATTGTCAATAAAAAGGCGCCCAGTGAGTATACCGGCCTACGATCACCCACCAACCAGCCCATAGCATAGTAAGTCAGTAACGTTTATTCAGATTACACAATTAACATAAAAAAAAAATAACAAGTTTAGAAAACTTGTTATTTTTTTTTTGCAGCATTTGCAAACAATCATTTACAACATTCATTAAAAAATAACGAGTAAAACTTAAAAAGGAATGCTCTATTGGCTATACAGAGTTTGGGTAGTAACCTACCGCACGACATTATTATACTCTGTCCAACCCTTTATTTTCATTTTGCGTAATAGGTTATGCCTGCGCACCTTAGCATTCGATTTGTAATAGTTATCGATCACATTGTAGAACAACTCTACAACAATAGATTCGATTTATTTTGTGTAATTGTGCATAAATGACGATTTTATCTTGACGTAGAAGTTCGTCATTATGTGTTTTAAAATTAAAATTTTCTTATGGGTGCATATTTCAATTCTAAGGCAGTTGTTGAAAAAAATACAAATGCATAATCGATTCGAAGATAATTATTAGTTTATGACACACTATTATGCACATTATTATGTCTGTCTGTAACACATTATTAAGCACAGGGCACTTCTGAGTGTGCGTTACCCGTCAATGAAGAGTACTACTAAATAGTAGACGAGTAGTATTATTATTAGTACTATTGCTCTAGTATATTATATCAAAATTAAAATCAGTTCTTAATAGGCGTCAGCTGTCAAAAAGAAAAGATATGGTTGGACAGAGTGTAAGTCATTGTCGGTGTTGACGACTTTATAAAGGAAGTAGCCCAGATCAAAGAATCAACTTGCCCTCAGAAACAAGCATTAGACTTAATATTTTGGGTGATCCTTTGACTGACTAGATGATGAAAATAGTTCTAAACTCGACAAACACGTTACTAGTTAACCATTGTCATTGACAACTGTGATTGGATAGTCTGATAAGCCCGAGTTTCATAGCGTGTTGGTTTGGTTAGTTAGGAACAAGTGTTCCCATATAACAGTAAGACTAGATACATATGTTTTCCTGGTTGAATGGTGAGTCAGAATACCGTCCTCCCTCAAAGACTAATGACGCCGCGCGGGGAGTTTCGCAAGGAGCTCCCATCACACTGGTTCGACGCGTGAAGGCGTTTAGTTAGAAACTGTTAGTTTATTTAAAGAAAGTACGTACGTCCACTTAAGACGGCTTGAGTTCCAAAAGGTGTAGGCATACACACAACATATCGTCGGCTTAGAGTGTAAACCTGCTAAATCCATTTTGTGACTGAAATACGTTTTTCATACCCTTCGAAAGTGTGAAAAAAATTACATAATCTAATAAAACCAGCCATAGTCCGTTTTTCTTTAAAATTGACAAAAACGCGTGTGAGTAAAACTGTCAAATCCAAAACTTCAAAAGTCTCCTGCTAACTCCGTGTAAGCCGCCATTTTGTACAGAGATTTCGATGCCGGCAAATGTGCTCTTACAAAATATAATTGATGTTTTCTGTGATAGTTATATCACAGTTATTAAAAATTTTATTTACACTTAACAGTGTAAATAAAAAAAATATAACTACATTTCCACTGACATTCACACAACGCTATCTAGCCCCAAGTTAAGCGTAAAGCCTGTATTATGGGTACTAAACAACTGATAAACATACTTGTACTTTTTTGTATATACATATATATAGAAAACACCAAGACGATTACAAACAGACATGTTCATGCACACAAAAGTATGTTCTGCCTGGGAATTTAACCTGGAACCATTGGTGTAGTAGCCGACGTCTCGATCATTGCACCACATGGATCGTCAAAACCTCGAATTGTTACACCTTAAAAAAGACCAGTGTGAAATATTTGCTCTCTATAAAGTCGGAAAGAAATCAAGAAGAATATTCGGGACATCTAAAGAAGAAAGAAGAAGCTACATCTGAGAAGGAGAAAGACATACGTGAAGAAAATCTTGTTCTACTGTAGCCTTGCAGGCGGTTCTGAAGGTCCCTAAATCTAATATTAGTAGCTTGTACTATAGAACAAAGCTTGTGTTATTGAGTACATAATCTTTCCTTTTTAAATTTAAACAAAGATGTTTATTGTTATCTATGGAACGGAACTGAAACTGAAGGCATGAATTCTGAAAAGTTTGCAAGTGTTTGGGTAAGCTTACTACTGACTTAACGTTTACTTCGGGGCTAGATGGCAGTGTGTGAATGTCTGTGTATATTTATTTGTTATTATATTTAAAAAAGAATTTACAAAATGAGTCAGAAAAACAAAATAAAATATATTTTCTTTGCAATGGTTGTACCTATCAAAATAGAAACTGTATGATGTTAAAATCAAGAACATCAATGTGCCCGCAAAGTACGTCACCATCTGCACATCAGCAAGAAAACACCCCAGACCTTACGACGTAATTTACTTAAACGATAGTTTATTTAAAGCTCATAAAATATCATAAATTCAGGATTGTGACTGAGAGTGTCAAAATTTTTATTTTATTGTAAGCCGTATAAGTTCGTTTGATCTTGAAAGAAAATTGTTATTAAATAAAGGACATAAAAACAGAACCTATCTTTTGTTAATTTTTAGAGTTTTTCTTTTGTTTTTGTATTATGAATACTTTTATAAATTTTGTTTTGGTTTATGAAGACCTGTTAAGTTGTTTTTTTAAATAAATATTTGCTTACGAAACCTACTAAGTCACAAAAGTGGCATTAATTAAATAAATGCTGAAGTAAATTATCTCACTTTTATTTCAAATTGTATGGTATACAAATACATGTTTGAAGATATAAAATTCTTTTCATAAATAATATTAATATTTTTTTAGGAATGCTTTTTGTCTCTCCTGAAAATTTACCTAATATGCAGTTAGCAGGTTTACACTCTAAGCCGACGATATCTCAGTGTAATTCAAAATACTTTCTACTCCTTATCTTTATGTCATATCTCACTGTATTTTGAATTTGTGTATTTACTTTTTGCAGGAGACAATAACAAACAAGTGAACAACGCCATGGATAACGACACTATACTAAGGAGGACGCATAGTTTTGAAAACGACAAGACGTGAGTACTACATAATTTTGTTTTATAGTTTAATGATAACTTTTGTTAATACGTTTATTTAAGTCATATAAAATCGGTTAAATAATGAAAACTTAACGAATTTCCTTGGCATGCAGAGAAAATTACTAAAACAATCATTTAATATGAAATCATCGCTGTACAGTGTGCTGGTTCTATTTAACTACCAAACACTTAACAAATATTTGAAAATCTATCAGTGTCAACTGTCAAATCTCAAAAAATATTTAACAATGTGCTAACTTCTAGAGGATACAAACATATAAAAAGCTATTATGTTGATTTCAGAAAAGAGAAGGGCAACATTGTGAGTTTGTTAATAAGCCGTTTCGATAAATCAAGAGAGTCCGGCGTTTATGAGGAGCTAAGTGCTTTAGATCAGTTAGTCACATTATAGTACTTGTGTTCCGTTATTAGATCACACTTAGATATTCGTTCTCTTTGTATCGCTGGATGTTATAATTCGGTGTAGGTGGTAAATGGCTGTGTTTTGTCTTGAGGACTGTTCCTTCTGTCTTGTATTGCGGATACGGACTCGATCTTTGGCAAGTGAAATGTAAACTGTACAGTAAACTCGTTTTGTAAATATTATTGTTCTTTATATCTGTCAGCTTGAGTTTGTTAAGTAAAACGCTCTTTTGTGCACTTAATTAGAACAATACACTTGAATTTTTAACCTGACATTGAAATATGCTTGGTGATTGTTGACATGGTTACTGTTTAAATGTTGCGCAAGCGCGTTTATTTTGTTATGTTTCGAACATTTATTATGCAGCTCTAATTTGTCGCTTGCTACTATGAAACACTTGTCCTATTTTGAACAGGCAACTAATGTCAATATTAGAACAAAAGGACGTTCCATTTGACGAACTTGGCTGGGGCAGTCCTCGGTACCAGTTGAGCATGCTTGTGTGTTGTGACAGTTTCTATCAGCGCTATCGTGACGTGACGGCGCGAATTAAGGCGTCCTCGTGTCCGTCCATACCGCCGCTGCCGCAGTCCACACTAGCGGCCATCGAGCTAAGGAAAAAGGAGACTAACAATACGACAGAGAGTACTAATGACGACATTCAGAACAGGTGCATTTTAGTTGAAATGCGGTTTTAATGTGTGTCCATTGTTGCCATAAATTTACACGTTTATGGGATAAGTGGTAATTATCCCTACACTAGGTATTTACAGCAATCGATTTATAGTCAGTGAAGTAATTTATTTGTGACCAGCTATAATAAAATTACACTAATTTTGTTTATTTTTACCGAGAGTAAAGAATCTTGAGAGTAAAAAATCTTGTGTTTAAAAGAAGGACGATTAATCAAAGTGAAAGAATTACCTCTTAAAGAAGTACTTGATTATATTGTATAAAAATATACCTACAATTACTGACACACATTTAAAATCGTATTTTACTATCATATAACAAACTAAAATCTCATTACCTGCGAACAAATATGTCTTTAATTTTAACCCTTTGACCGTAAATGACGCCTTCGGGCGCCTGACACAATATATTTTTTCTATTGTGTCTGGATTCCCGGCGTTCTTAAATACTTTTGCCGCCGTTTGCTTTGCCCTTTTATAATATGTAATAATTATATGTCAAATAATTTATGTATGTATGTATATTAACATAACAAAACATAAAAAATTAACAAGCAGTGGTATACATGTCCACGTGTACGTTTGCCGAAGCCTCAATCATAACATAAAACCAAATGCAGCTCTTATTATACAACCTGGTGTAAGGTTGTAATAATCTTTTGTTTTCGAAACATATTTGCTAGATTTCAAGAACTGCGGATGGGGCAACCAGCATAAAGTGCCATGTTTTTGATAATGTTAATGTCTTTATTACCATCAGTCAGATTGCTTTAAATTTATAAATTTCATTACAGAATTAAAATTAGTTGAATAATTGAAAGTTTTCTTGCTTGAATAAGTTATCATTAAGATTTTATCAACAAATTAAAGTTTACTTTTACTATTGATATTATAAAGATACTATCATATGAATTTATTATTATATTATGTACTGCATTACAAAATAATTATTTTATTTTTTACGAGGGGCTGTCACCATAATAGATCTTATAATGTTATATTAAGCTGGCTCATATGATTTCTTCTTATATTTAAATAAAAGTATTAATGTATTTGTTTTTGTGTATTCAGAATAAACCCAACAGAACGAAGAGATAAAGAAAATACGTGGACTGCTGCCACCACCGCACCAAACACCAATACCACCAACACTACTTCTCAGACGACGGTTAGGAGGTATGTATCTTTTAGGTTTATTGGAAAATATTTGTGTTAGCTTATCCAGAAAAGTAATAAACAATTTCTTCTCAAAATGTACTTAAACAGATTTAACATTTGAATCCAGAAATTCATGAGAAAATATTTTCATTATGTTCAATGTTATTATGTTCTTTCTCTACATTATTTGAAGCCCTACTTTTTTAGAATTAGCAATTACTCTACTCAAATTAGAAAGTATAGTACTCGACAATTCGAAATAGCAAATCGGGGTTAAAATGCGGCGCGGGTGAAGTGTCACCCGCGCTCGTCTTAGTGTAAGTGCTGTATAGGCCGATATCAACCGCGTTTATAGATTTCTTATCTACACGAGAATTATTAAATATTACTTGTTTGGCAACTAAATATGTTAATTTTAGTTTGGTCATAAGTGCTTTTACCACATTAACCAAACCTGATTCATTTTTTTTAGTTATATAAACCTAACTTAATTAATGCTACTCTTATTTTGTTGCATAGAAAATAATGTAGATATGAATTACCTACCTAGTAAGTGAATTCACAACACTAGAAAAGTGCCATCTGAACTTGTCGCGTATTTTATTTTATTTGAAGTATGATCGATTGAATTTCTTTTAATAACTTGTGATGTGACGAAGCACTTATGTAACAACGTTAGAACACAATAGAATTAGTAAATAAGTACGTATTATATAAACGTTATATTTAGTTTTGACTATTTGTTATTTTATATCTAAAAGTTGAAACAATATTAATTTACCTAATCCATAAATATATAAATCATGGGAAAGCTTTTGACTTTCATCTTTAATGATTATTATTAATTCATCTTTTACTCCGGTTTGATGACTTATGCGATGTGGTATTATTAGTTAAATGTTCTCGGAAAAATTACCATAAGTAATTAAAAATATACAATCGCTCAAATGCTTTAACTTTATGCGATTTTAGTAAATGCTCTGACGTAGAGTGTATAGTATGATTTGGATTTGTATTAGTAATAGTGTGTATGAGTAATGAGTGGTATGTACCTGGCAGCACGCCGGAGAGCGTAGAATCAAACAGTAGCAATTCAACGCCGAGCTCCACAACGCCCACCAAACTGTCACCGGGGAACATTTTCAAGAATTTCTTCAAGTACCCACTATAATCTTGTTTGAAACTAGTTTTGCTTGAAAATTATCAGTTGTTATTTAACTGTGACATATCAGTGTACAGAATAGAAGATACATTATTCTTCTTGCTATATTCAATCAAGCGTTACTTCGTATTTGTTTATAAACCTAATGCTTTTAAATTTGTATGTGTGCTTCATTTTATTCGATCATTGAATTGATGAATTTTCTATTTCCAAGCAAAATTGGTTTTAGTTTGTTTTTGTTGCCTACATCTTATGTTAGCAGCTCGAATGTATTTAATTTGCAAATTTTTGTTAGAGCATGTATTTTTGTGAAGTTTATTATTTTTGTTATGCATGAGTTTGATGTTTTATTAGGATAGTAAATGTTTACCTGTTATTAGCTTATGATTTTTAAAAAAATGTTTTTTTTTATTATATTTGCTGTGACTATATAATAATGTCATTCTATATAACCAGTGCACTGTTTTTTTTTATTTATATGTTATCGACTAACTATGTGCTCGTAGATAACATTAAACATTTTGTTAGCTATCTCGATCATCGTAACTAATGTACAGCAACATATCTCAAGTGACTTAGCAAAACAATAATTAATTTATACAATGGTACTTTGTGGGGTCCCAGGTCGTTCGTGCCACCAGTCCGAGACGAGGAGAGCGAGACGCAGAGGAAAGCTCATGCGAAACGCGTTCGTGAGACAAGGCGTTCTACGCAAGGTGTAACGCTAGACGAGATCAAGTCCGCTGAACAACTGGTAAAGAAGAGGGCTGGCAATGGCACGACTGAAAGCTCGTCACCAGCCAGCCTCAAGAAAACAGAGGAGACTTCGACACCAGCCAAAACTGACAACGGAACGGTATGTATGCAACACAAGCTTATGAAATCTGAGGTTGAGGGGTACTAAACTAGTGCTGCGGAAAACTAATGGTGCAATTCACTTTATTAGTTGTGAGGTCCATATTTAATTATTCTTTATTTGGTTAAGGGTTATTTATATTTTTAAGTTTGATCAATACAAAACTATTATATTCCTTGTACATACGTTGAGATTGTATTGTGCTAATATTTCGGGCATCCGACAACACAAGTGTTTTTTAAATAATCAATTGTTAATCGGATCAGTGTGTCGCTCTTGTGAATAAGGCTATATTCATTAATAATATGTTCAATGTTGCTTCATTTATTTTTATGATTTTTATAATTCATTACATTTTGTATTAATTTATATTTTGTGTTAATATACTTCAAAAACTGATTTATTATAAAGTAGTTAAAAAGGTGTTAAAATAAACAAACATACACACGATAAATCTAGAGGGTTGTCTTAGTTAACTTTTAGACACTTTGTTATTTAATAAGTATCCACGTGGGACTTAATTTCATATTATTGTTGCATAAAAGTCAGTCAAAATAAAGCCAGAAAGTTCAAACCAGGTCAGCTGGATATTTTTGTCTTCTGAGCTACCTATAAAGAACAAGCGGCAGCCCTACAAAAACGAGCCCTTATTTTCAACCCAAATGTGAGTTAAGACCAACTAAAATGTATGGTAGTTTAAATGATTATAAACAATACGGAATTTTCTGAAGTTTTCAATGAATTAAAATTGATAATCATATTTAGCTTTAAGGCGAACTTCTAGAATACATGGTAGTTTTGGGAATTTAAAAATCCACTAGATGGTTTTGACCTGTATATCAAAACAGTTAAATCTGTCGCATACGTAATGGATAGTCAAGTAAAAATTTTGTTGGTATATACATTTAAGTTTCTAAATTTGGATTCTCTGAAATAATAAATAAGTGACGCCTAGTTTTCCTTGGTTGTCAACTTAAATAGTATATGCGTATCAGGCGAGGCTTTCAGTTGATTGTTACCAACTCATAAAGAATGTGGTGATGTAAGCAAGTGTCTTAGTTAAAGTCTTAAGTAATATTTTAAAAAGGTGACGCCTAGCTTTTATTGTGTCCTCAAATACAATGAACTATTTAGAATGTCTCAAAGGAGTCTCGAGTGAGCTTACCTATTAACCTTGCCTCCAATGAAATAATAATACAAAATGGTGAGGCTCAATACCGTTATCTAAATCAAGGATTAAAACAGAAATGATTTTATTAGTGAGAAAACTTAAGTTACCGATATATCCCGGCGAAGCTGTGGAGGCCATCAGCGGCCTACAAGTACTAGTCCACTCGAAAAAAATATTGCAATACGTAGGGCCGATAACTGTTGGAGCAGATGAGTTTAAGCGTGGAGACGAAGACCAATGTCGATGGTGGAGGTTGGATGAAAAAAGAGAACAGGAATATCAAGTATAATGCGGAAGACAAATAACCAGCTGTGTGCTGCAATAGTGAGACAATGATGTAAATAAGTATAGATTCGTGATATGCTCACAAAACAATCGAAAAAAATGTTCCAAATGCAGTGACAGCACACATACACATATTTCAAATGAGCGTACATTTACCTAAACAAGAAGAGTACAAACTGTACTCTCTTCGGCGGTTCATTTTTGAGGCACGGATGGCGTATCTACCTTTATATAATACAGAATATCATTGGTGTGAGGTAGTTTGTCGGTCCGTAAGCGAGCGGTGTGTGCGTAGGCGGTGGGTGCGGGTGACGTGGCCGTGACGCTGGCGCTGGCGTGCGCGTCCGCCACTGCCACCGCCACCATCGCCGCTAACAGCGAGCGCCGCCCCTCCTGGCGGCTGAGGCTCGACCCCGCTAATAAGGTGGTTCACACCCCACAGTGTTGCGATGCGATTCACTATTCACCGGACAAATGGTTTAAATGTTTGACCGCTGAATAGTTGTTAAAAAGTTAAACGTTTATCGTGAATTAATAAATATTGGATGGTTAAACATAGTTTCGCTGACATATTGGTTCTTTAGGAATCAAAACCTATATTTAATTTTACTACTTATCACGTTTAATAGCCTTGATACCAGGTTTGATTAATAATACTTACATTAATCCTTTACATAATGTACATAACCAATCAAGAACATATCTTACAAAATGTACAAAAACTTTAGATTATTTCAAAAAGTTCAATTACTAATTAATTGTTTGATATTACAAAATAAAACAAATAAAAAAATATTACTAGGTGTTAACTATTTCTAAAATCTGATAATAGAAAATTGTTTTGCACCTAATGATTTTTTTAATCAAAATAAAAACTGACGACAAAAACGTAGAATTATATTAATGTGTTTAATTTCTACGACAATCGCGTCGCAACACCCGGGGTCCTAAATTTGTACCGGCATGGTTTGACCACTGAAATCGTATTACCGTTGGAGAATTTAGTATGTACGCGAACGGTAACCACACGCTTGAGCGCTCTGTGAAGTAACATTACTTCGCTCACGAGCTTTAGGTGTTATTTTATACTCTATCTTTTTCTATTTGTAAAATATTTATTATATGCACGAGCGGTTGCGGAGTAAATCTAGGCAAACGATATAAGTAAAATCAATAAAATTAGACAAATATAAGCTTAAAGCTTAGCACACATTTGTTTCATGTAAATAATGTTATTGAAGTCGCATTTTGTGGTATGCAAATGTTTTCATATAATAAAATGTGACTGAAGAGTTTTTCTAAACTACTAGCATAATATGATATATGGTTTAATTATATTTACTGTCGCAATCGTACACTACGAATAAATGTTTCTCACAGCATGCATATTAACATACTTAAAAAATATTTCAGTCTTCTAATACTTCTTTTTACTAAGCTTCACATGCTCTTCTGACACGCTTTATACTCGTACCTTAGGCCTGTAAGGCACTGCTTGTTTTATCAATTTATTCTTTCCTTAGTTACTGGTTGGATGGAGTTTCTTGCACCAGTAAGATGAAATACGATTGTTTTTGTAATCAGTATACACCTAGAATTAATAGCACGCAATACATTGTAATAGCATTTAGCAAAAATAGTAAATACATATTAATAATCGACTTATCATTGAGTAAATGTAGATCCTTGTGAAATTTTATAATTTTTGAGTTCCGGTTTGAGATCTTGCAAATCTGTTAAACTTAAATTCGTTTGACATCAATCGTTTTAATAACATTACTATTTTGGAACGCCTATAAAAAAAAATAAAAACTATGAATTTAATTTATTAATATTTTGTTACATAGTTTCCAATTAGTTTCATTCATTTGCTTTAAATTAAAGACTGGTAGAACTATGTAGTCGTTTCACGTGTAGTAGTAAGGTTTTGTAATACATTGAATTGTGTAGTTCGAGTTGGAGGACGCGGGCAGGGCGTCACCCCAGACGAGCGCGCCCGCTACCGAAGCGACGGTGACGTTGCCTTTACGTCGTCCGCCTGCTGGCTCAACCGCTAATACTGCCTCGCCCACCGCTGATGAAAAGGAAAAGGGTCAGTCACTCAGTTTTAAAACAATAGTCTGTAAAACAGACTATATAATATTGCTATCATACGAATAAAAGAATGCAGGGTATTTACCCTGCATTCTTTTATTCGTATACGCAAATGTCAAAGAATATTTACTTGATCATCATCACAACTTGAAAAGGTCGCTCGGGAAATTGGGATTATTGCAGAGCCCATTTTGCTTTTTTTCAGGATACGCCACGCGCAGCCGCTCTTAAAATTTTAATGCTAGGGTTCATAACAAACACTCAGAATCAACACTTAATACGAACCTATAATCTTAAATTATTTTAACTCTCTGAGATTTAAGAAACTTAGTTTTGCATACAAGTTTTAATGATAATTGCGAACCTGGAAATATGGCTCCGTTTCATTTGTGGAGTATCAAATACACACGTATATAAACTAATCTCAGCGGTCTCGAAACAAGACTATGTTTATTCATTGTTCATCATTTATATTCATTCTTGACCAACTCAGGTGACGAAGAGAAAGAGCGCGAAAGCAGTTCGGAAAGCAAATCATCCTCGGCTTCACCCGCGAGCACGCAGGCGGCGTTGAATGTGATCAGCGTCGACGCAGGCCTAAGCGGCGTTCAACCGGAGTCGGCCATGTAGATATGGATGTAAGTGTTAATGTTTTCATTTTATTTAAGAACATTTGTTGTACCAGAGGACAAAGGAATATGTTGCCGATCAATTAACCTATATTTATAGATGGGGGATGATGTAATTTTGTTGAAATTGTTTTGATGGACCTCTTAATAAGAAAACCATTGGTGAAATAATGACACCGTTAATATAAGGTCATAACCTATGGAATTATTGTTTTGTTTAAAAAAAATTAACGAATCTTTTTCAAGTATTTTTTGTAATATTCGAAGAAGAAAGAAGTTATCCGAATTCTGGAATAATTAGTAGTTTGTAGGCGCAAGGTTTGGTGAGTAGGGCGAATGACAGAGAGCTTAGAAACACAGTTTTTGCAACTTGGAGACCGTTTTCTGTGCAGTCTGAGGTCGCGCGTTGTCGTGCAGGAGCAGCGGAAAGGAACGATCGACCAATGCTGGTTGGAGATGTGCCAGCTTTTCCATCATTGTGTTCATTTTTGTACAGTACACATCTGCAGTAATGCTCATCCCGTTTGGTAAGAGGCTGTGATGAATCACACCGGCGCTAGACCACCACACAGTGACTTTCACTTTTCTAGGGGTAAGTTAGGCTATTGTTTAGGTACCTGGATCCAACCAACTTGACGAGCGCTTGCGGCTATCAAACAGAATCCAGAATTTCATCTCAGATAACATCTCATCTTGTGGTTCAGAAATCCTTCATTGGTGTGTCTGTTAAGCAGTGCAAGGCGTGCCTTGTCTCGAAGCGTACTTCGCGCTGACGGTCATTGAGTTCGTGGGGCACCCATTTGTTAAGCCTTTTTACCTTGGCAATTTGACGCAAATGGACCAATATCGTTTTGACGCTACCGTCGAAAGCTGCTACTAATTCAGTCGTAAATTAGGAAGCATCAGCTTCCACAATCGCCTTTAATTCGACATTGACGACCAAAGTTTTTGGGCAATCGCGAGTTTCATTTTTCAGGTAAAATTATCAGAACGGAAGCGAATAAACCAATTACAGGTGGTGCGTTGGTTTGTAGTCGAGTTTGTAGGGTTAGCTCCGTAAACGTCGTTGATGTTGCGTGCCGCTTGTGCCGCGTTGTTGCCACGACGATACTCGTATTCCATAGTATCTCGAATTTTTAATCTTTCCATGATGACGAAAAAGATTGAAATGCAGTGAAAATGTAACACTAATCAATAAACAAATGACTACTTTTGGAAAAAGAATTCCATGTTTTATATATAATAAATATAATATAAAATTAGAATTCTTGGCCGAAAAAAAATATTTTGATTTGACATGGCCAGTGGTACTACATAACGGCAATTTCATAGGTAAAGACCTAATATTTATAATGACCATATTGTTGTACTCATGATAAATATTTTCTTTATTACTTTATAACACATCAGTTTATAGGAATGAGTTTTTTTGGGATTGATTAATACTTCCCAGAGGTCGCTTTCAGTCTGATAGACGTCCTTTGCATATGACGAAATGCTCCATGTTAAAAATGAGTATTTTTTTTTAATTTATTTTTTTAGAAGCATGCTCATTTTGCGAAATGTCCGCTGGATTTTATTATGCTGGATGATCAATATAAAGAACTAAAGTAAATTTACGGTTTATCAAGGTAATAATAATAAAAAAGATGATGGGAGCATCCGTGACGCAGATGTTTATGTGTTTCTTATGAAAATAGATTAATTTTGGACGCCTACATTTCCTAACAGAATACGTATTGACTCGGGCACGATAGCGCGATGGTACAATGAACCTAATTTCCTATTCTAATTCCATCTGTGCGTAATCCGGATTATATTGTCCCCCATAAAACAGTAATATCGCTAGTTATATTTGGGTGTTATATAAGCAGGTTTAATGTTATTGTTTCTTATGAAATGTCACCTGGGAATGTAGGTCACTATGCGTTTAAATTTAAACTAGAGACTGTTCGTGATATCGCCTGCAGTTTTTATTAAAAATAAAATGATAACAAGGTTTTTTTTGGGGCAAATAGAGGATTTTTTTATTTAAGCTCGTATTTGATGATTTAATAGTGAAATTACCTTAGACACATTCCACTTGATGTGCCTCTTATACGCATTGTTTTTATATGAACATGGCTATTTATTTATTATTGTTATATTTAAGAAGTGTTTGTATTAAAGTTAATATTTCATTGTATACTTCCAGAATAATACATTTATCTTATAAAACACTAAAATCGGAAAACTCAATATTTTTAGACGCCCACATCGGCGACAAAATCGTTCAGATTTTTTGTACTTGCTAACAATGTTTTAAAATACCTTGTAATTGAGAGTTGTATGTGTGTCATATACGAAGGCCACACAGCATATAACGATAAAATATACTGAATATTGCCTAGTAGTTAGGCAGTTATTGTCTGTACAGGATGAATGAGTCTTGTAGTGTGGGAGAATCATGCTACAGCACGAACGCAAATGTCCATGGGAGGCGGTGTCATTTACCATCAGATGAGCCGTTTGCTCGTTTGCCCACTATAGTAAAAAACAGAACGAGATGCATTAACTTAGTAATCCATTTTGTTGAACGACATTAAACAAACGTAACGTTTATTATATGAGTGATTATAAAACAATTTACTCTGAGATCTTCCAGAAATACAATTTAAGACCAAACTTAAGAAATGGTTGGTAGACAAAGTTTTCTACTCTATTAATGAGTACATGTACCATGATAAGGCTTTTTGATTTTGATTTGACATGAACCTTTATCGAATCCCTTAACATTTTGTATCATTTATTTTATTTATTTTGCTTATGTGACCTAATCATAAAAGCTCTACTTATGTGATATAATAATAATAATAATTTGAAATAAAAATGAGGGAAATAAAATCAATTTAATAAATATTATTACCTAGAAAACAAATTTCGAAATAAATAAACATTGTATTAATAAAGGTTTCAATAATTGTAATAATAAATATTTGTATACCTTAACAGGCAGAAATATACTATGTACTAATATCCACATTGTAACACCTTTCCTAACATGTATTCTTTGGAAATAAATATATTCTATTCTATTCAAAAACTGGTAAAACAGCGTTCCGTGAGTGATGTAAACCAAAATCGCACTCCTGCAATTCCTAGAGTATTTTGATCATGTCCAAAAGATCGGCAAAGTATTTGTTTGCTCTCTTGGGACTAACAGTGTCCCTGTGTGGCATTTTTTTACCATTAGAGGAACCGTCTTCTCGTTTGCCTACTTATGACATCGGCATCAGTTCGATCCCAGTTCGCTAAGACGAGGGCCTTAAAGCTGCCTGCTAAAGAACTTACCATAAAGTTATATCAATAAGGTAATAAAAAAAATAACTTTTAGCTTGTACAAATAGAGATGGAACTTCAGAAACTTTAATGATCACCTTTCATTCTTAAAGTCGCTAGCAAGGTAGGCCCCATCCATATTTAAAAATAAAATACATGTTCGCAGTAGGCTTTATGTTTAGCATTGTTTATTCATAGATCGTTATTAAGGTTAAGAAAGATACTCAACCGTTCTATATATAATCATCATCATCATCAGCTCATTAAACGTCCCCACCGAGGGGCACGAGCCTACCCGTATAGGGTGATTAGGCCTTAGTCGTCCACGCGGGCCCAGTGCGGATTGGACGACTTCACACACAACCTGCGAATCTCTTCGCAGGCGTGCATGAAGGTTTCCTCACGATGTTTTCCTTCACCGTAAGAGCGTCGGATAACGTACATATTTTTTCGAAATTCGAAAATACATTGGTACGTGTCGGGATTTGAACCTCAGCCCTCCCGGTAGGAAGGCGACAGTCCACACCACTGAGCCACCGACGCTCTATATATATAATCAACGATAGTATATATGTTATATTGTGATTTGGTATCAGAATACCGTGGTTGATACCAGACCAAACTTATATCAGTTTTTATTAAATAGGGACTACTCGTAGACCTATTACAGGACATCGCGGGATACCAATTAAAATTGTATTTCATTTCGCCGAATCTTGGCCAGATACTATAAATGTATAAAATATTATTTTTGATGAGCCCGTCATCATGAACGTAGAAATAACTTGTAAATGTGGCTAATAGCGTATAGTCTATAATCTCAATTATTTTATCACCTTTTCGAGAAGATCACCACCACGCCTTCCTCTACACCATTGACTTCATATAGCTGGTTTAATTATTGCGAATGTCTTTAGTTTAGAAGGAACAATTGAGAAAAGATTGCGTCCTTTAAACCATGTTTCATACTTATACTGTCATCATATCTAGGGAATGTATAAACAGAAAATATATAAACAAATGCAGTAATAAGGTTTTATCACCTTTTTCGGAGAAGAGCACCACCACGCCATTCCTCTACACCATTGACTTCATATAGCTGGTTTAATTATTGCGAATGTTTAGTTTAGAAGGAACAATTGAGAAAGATTGCGTCCTTTAACCATTTCAACTTATACTGTCATCATATCTAAATGTATAAACAGAAAATATATAAACAAATGCAGTAATATGTTTTTTTTTCTTGGTAAGGACATCGTAAACGATCGCGGCGGGGGCGGCGAGGGCGATGGCGACACCGAAACAGTTCAGGTAGGTTGAAACAAGATTTTGTGAATATATTAATATTATTTAAAGAAAGAGACAACATATTTGGTAAGTCGTTCAATCAATTTCAACTCGCTACAGAAAGAAAAAACTAAATCAAGTCTGAAGTTATCATATAGTAGTGTATTTATTTACTGGTCAAAAAACATTAAGAAGTGTTTTGTAAAAATATTACAATTTGTCAATTCGAGTAAAGTTCAAATAAACTTTCCTGTGCCACAAATTTTACTAAATCTCTGTTATAATTACCATTTGAGTATAATAACCTGTTTTCTCCGTTTGACTGATTAGTTTGAGCTACAGACGTTTATTGATTTAGGTGCGAAAACAATTTGGTTTTTTATAACGTACATAAAACTAAATCTAAACCCACACACGCAAGCAAAAATCCCAAACAGTTATAAAATTGAATTACAAAGCCCGACCCGATTATGTGTTTATATATAAACACATAATCGCTAATATGTATTTTTTTTTGTAGTAATAACAAGAAAATATACGCAGAATTTTATCGCTGCCGGTCCGGTCAATGACGGCACTGTAAAGTAATATTATCAAATCATTATAATAGTTTACGTTGGCGAAAGATATTACTATTATAAGCATGACGCAGTTAAATGTACAGAGTTACTAATTTTACGTGATTGCTATTATTACACCGCGTAGTGTACTAACATCCCACCAGTCAATGACCGACACTGAAACTGCTTTGATAGACGCGTCACAATTTCAAAAAAATATTACATTTCTTTTCTCAGCCAACTCTTAAAGAAATATTATGTTGAAAATAACCATTATATATTCGAAACATCATTTGTCGGCTTGGTGGGACGGCTAAGAAAATAATCATTGTATCTTTTTTCAACTTTCAACTTTTCATCTTTTTTAAACTTCGTTTTACTATGTTTGTGTACAGAAGAATCATAAAAGCCTTCTGTGGTAGTTTTCCACTGCGATGAAAACAAACGTAATTGATAATTATAACTAGAGAAAGAGCTCATTGTCAGAACATATTTTATAATGTGTGCGTAGTATCATGAAATATACTTAGTGAATGACAAAAGTAATGGGTGCTCCTGGAACAATTATGAACATCTGCAATTAGCTAACAAACGACCTTGTATCATGTTGAGCAGCGCGTCGCTCAATACCTTTCACAAAGTGGCCGGGGCTGGTTTCCTAGATTCGTGAGATGAGGTTACCCAATATTTCAATAACCCCAGCCGATTTCTCTTACCAATGCTTGTCACTAGAATTGTTTTAGGTAGACTAACATATGATATTTTCTTATCACCATAATGTTTTCTGGAATTGAGCATCATCTTTTATTTAGTAGATAATGATTGGGCATTCAAGATTTAGAAATTACAACAATCCTCATACACGTCATTACAGTGTCGTGTGGCCGCACACTACATTGACGTCATCAAACAATAGCCAGCGTATTAATAGCATCTCGTGTACATCCATCAAATGCTCACTCTACCGCTGGGCTTGTGCACCTTATAGCTGAAGTCGTAAAGTTTAAATTTTAAATAAAACACACGGTGTATGTTCATCCGACACTGAAACGAAATGTGGAACAGATGGCTACATAAAGTGTACGGATGTTTTGACATAACGACAGAATTCGCGTTAATAGCATAGATTGGCCCTAACTTATAGAGCTGGTTGTTTATTAGCGAACTATATTTGACGACACCAGGAAATTAGGATTGATTGATGATTTTTTATGTATTGCAATAGTCCTCAATTAACAGTGTTTATTATTCTAGTTGCGTGAATCTTAAATGACTGGCCAAATAATAAGTTTAAAGTTTTCTTAAACCCGTACATTGTGTGTAAAATAAATGTGTTTTAAAAATGTTGGTATGAAGTTTCATTTTAATACGTTTTGTAAATTAGTCATTATACAATATTTCGCAAATGTAATATTGGAACGTTTAACTCCAACACTTTAGGCACGTAGCATAATGTTAGGTTAAACATCATACAATGCTAAGGATTTTGGATCATAAATCATAATAGTAAGAACACTTATTTAATTTTTCATTCTTTTAAGTGTCAAATACAACTCATTTTTATAATAATGATTCGGCGTTTTTAAGGTTTTTTTGTAATCGCCATCTGTAACAGATTTTCCGCAAAGTTTCTTGAAACTCCTCTCAATTTAACCACGGAAGATCATTAACACGCGCAGAAGATGAAAGTGTAATACACTCACGTAATATACAAAGTAGGCGGTATTCCGCACTCGTAAATATATCATAAAATGTTCGAATAATGTACAATTTGTACCGGGACATCTTTTTAAGGCTTTAAGAAGCTGAAATGTTTCACGACCATAATACGGGTTGCCTGTGAATCACAGTATAGAAATAGTAGTCACGCTTCTCATCCATGTACTTCGACATGGCACACTCGAGATCAGGGTTAGCAGTAATTAATATATTATTATCACGTGCCCATATTATTATTTATATTATAATCACAGACATCCGAATATACAATTAGACTGGACAAGCCGCCAAGTTTATAGGCAGTCCCAGTGTCGCAATTCCTTTTCGGTTCTTATCTGTGAAAAGTTATTATATTTCTTGGTAAATTTACTGATTCATTGCGATGATGGCATGTTACAATTGCACAGGATGGCATTTTGGGAAAAAACGGTAATTTCTTCTAATATTCGTGCGTCTTGACTCGTCTCACAGAGCGTAAACTGGCAGCCAGTGTATGCTCATTGGGCTTACATTTGTCGCACTTAAAAACGCGACTTGCCCCATCTCCTGTATTGGGAAATCTGTGATTATAATCCTACTGGGATTATAACTATCGTTAATCTGGGACACAAATATTTTTTCGCATGTACACAATACATATATTATGCCATACGGATGATATTGACGGGAAAAAACAATGAAGTATCAATTTCAAACATATCACTTAAAATGTATTCATATTATGTATTATAATTGATTAAGACTTAATAGTTCTTGTCTTACTAAAACTAATTATACTACGTGAGCATTGGTGTATAGCGTTATTTTGGTTTTAGTGCCATTGTGTACGCTTCCTTAAAAAACATGGTCTTATGTAACTTTAACCCGATAACCTACTTTACATAAAGTTTGGTACTGTGTGCGCCTATTTGTAATTGCAGTTTCAGTTGGCACTGTTCATGAAGTTCGCTGTAAGACAAATAGCATCAATTAGAAGAACAGTATTGTGCTGGCGGTTCTCAATGTTAATAATAATGGACAAACTCTATAATATCTATACATTTTAAATATTTGCAATAGGATAAACGAAACAGAAGTAGTAACCACTAGGTAGGACGATATTTTACGATTTCATCCTATGTAAAAAATATAATTTTATTTTATTTTTTAATTTTACTTTGCGGTATGTTGATTAAATTCCGTCGAAGGAACAATATAGCTTATTGTGCAGTAAAAAAAATATCTATTATTCCCATTCTTGTTTCTATAATTCAGGTATCCTGGCATATGCCCTTAAAACGTCGTTGGACTATAAATGTTTCCGATATTTTACAGTGTAATAAGTTAATTAGGTATTTTATTGATAATTATAATAATGTAATGCTTATATTCGTAATTTTAAGTTGGAAAAAATCTTTACTCTTGTGTTTTTTGTTAAAATTTGTATCGGTATTATATTAAAGCATGAACTATCGGCTGTCAATGGCTTACATTGAATATTCTCTAATCGTTTTGCGCAAATGCCACAAAGCTTTTCGTTGGGTTGTATTTAGTGACCTTGGGCGCACAAATAACCTCACTTGTGTCACTCATACGCTTAATGAATCACCAGTGCAAATTTATGTATTTGAGCTGTATATTCATTTAAGGAATCAGGGATTGCACTTTTGCGCCTAAGTAGTAAAACTGTTTATTTTCTATAGAAAAAGAAATATATTATACACGTGACATAGATTCTTATTATTAGAATCTATATTTGCTAATATACAAATATTAAAGTTTAAATACGTTTTGTATTTAAAAATAAGTAAATGATACACTATAAAAATTAAATTATGTAGTTAGATTGACAAAATAATGTACCTATTATCGTTTTGAAAGTTTTTAAAACAATTATTTCGGGAAATAATATATATTTAACAATTAATGAATAACAGTTATACTGATGCTCACATAATTAGACGCTAATTAATGGGTGACAAGACATGTAAAAACTATTTTATTTACCATTAAAACTTTCACAATAAGCGCTCCGAGTGATTGGTGCCAAACTTGGCCATCGTCCAAGCTGTGTACAGCTTTATAATCGAGCCGTGAGTCTGCCCGATCCGTCAGCTGCACCAACACACGAATTAATCATGCACTTTATTCGCAAGTTATCAGTTTAAAATACATATGCAAATCGCGTGTCGTTTATGTAAAATTGAATTTAATGCGCCGATAAATTTTATTTCATATCAAATGTTTGATGGGTTTTATTATATTGTCCACGATTGCAAAAATAGTGCCATACTACGACCATTAGCGTGCATAGCGTGGCGTTGACTGGGTTTCGAGCCTTAGGACACTATCACAAGGCTCTACCGACCCCTGAGCACGCATTAATAAAATGATAATAAATAAATATCCACTGACATTCACACTACGCCATCTAGCCCCCAAGTTAAGTGTGAAGCCTGTAGTATGGGTACCAAACAACGAATAAACATACAAACAATACAAACAGACATATTCATGCACATAAAACCCTTGGTGTAGTAGCCTACGTCTGGCCCATCACACCACATGTGTCGTGCATTGAAAAAGTCATTGAAGGAGGCATTAGCCTTACGTTGGATTTTGTGACTGTAGTGAGGGTTGGAATGTAAGATGTCTGGGAACTTATTAAGGCAATTATTATTTGGGCTTCAACATGACTGACGGTATACTTACTAAGCATATTGATGTATCAGAATGGTGTACAATATAAATGACCAGACAATAAACTGGAGCACTAGTAAATTATTTCTCTAAATAATATCATTGTACGAGTAAACTAAAAATCTGAGGGTTGTATAATGCTTGTAACTGTGTACTATTGTGTGTATCGCTCGAATGCAATAGAGGTAATGTTCCAGAGTGAACCTTTATCTTAGTTAATTAAATAAGTTATAAGTCAGTCAACTGGCTCATTGGTTTAGTGGTCTGGGCGGGCTGAGTTCAGACTGATAGTTAAAATCAACTTTATGCTATTTTTCCACGTTTGAAGGAAATTGCAGGCTGAATTACCAGAGCGTCGGTGGCTCAGTGGTGCGGACTGTCGCCTTCCTACCGGGAGGGCTGAGTTCAAATCCCGACGTACCAATTATTTTCGAATTTTCGAACAATATATGTACGTTATCCGACACTCTTACGGTGAAGGAAAACATCGTGAGGAAACCTTCATGCACGCCTGCGAAGAGATTCGAAGGTTGTGTGTGAAGTCGTCCAATCCGCACTGGGCCCGCGTGGACGACTAAGCCTAATCACCCTATACGGGTAGGCTCGTGCCCTCGGTGGACGTTTAATGAGCTGATGATGATGATTTCAAAAGAAGATAAATTCGCGCTTGTAGGATATTAACATCGTCGTATTTTGATCGCGTTGGCCTGCGATTGTTACGACCCAAGCTTGCGATAGCCATGCTTCGATATATCAAAGTAGGCTGATGGTGATAAAGTGCCAAGTACTTTCGCTCAAGAAAGAGAGTTTATGTCTCACCTTTGCCGGTAAATTTATATAACACAATGAACGAGAGTATCGAGTTTTTAATGCTCTCGCAAGTTTCTGTAAACAATGTAATAGTTCTGACAGTAAGAAATTGTCTGATTCCCACTGATTGAAAACATGCGCGTGAGAAGTTTCGAAACAGTTGTTGTAATAATATTATGACAGAATAAATAATAGTAAATTGCAATGTATTGATGTTTGGTACGTTATTGTGTCAGCGACCGGGCAGGTTTATGTGGCAACGCTGAAGCTTATCGTCAGTATAGGAAATTTATTATTTTTAGCGTATCCGCCGGTGACCATCGAGTGTTTCAGCGCACATGGCCCAATGACGCCATCACTTCCAAATATTGTTCCAAATTGTATATCAGTCATCTTACTATTATATTTCACCGCTAAGATTGGTGAGCGAATTATAGGTTTTGTGTTTAAGACAAAAATAATCAATGTTTTGGACTACCTGTCGACTCTTGACTGTTTATCTTATTTACTATTTGTGTGTAAGTTACTATTAATATAATAATGAGATAGTACTAGTAAATAGTAACAGATTCGCTTAGAATTTATAATTATAAACAATGTATCGTAAAACGTAGGTAATAAAACAAATGGTTCGAGTATGGTAATTAAGTGATTCTTTGATAATCCTGTAACCTGTAGTATTTACTTTGATTTTGCGTACTTAAACAGCTCATGACAGACCACTGTACTGAGAGCCGTCTCACCATGAGTTTTGCCCTATTTGCCACGCTTGAGATGAGGGTTATGTAGTAAATAGCAGTACGTTTAAAGTAGGTGTAAGGAGAGAGTGCTTCAGAATGTTTTGTCCCTAAAAAGAGTTATCGTTTTATACCAATAATAATTTGTTCGATCAGATATAACTCAGAGACATAAAGAATTATCTTAAAGAACACACTAGCCTGCAACTTAACCGAACTTGAAACGGTTAAAAAAAATTATACTCACAGTATAGTATTTATTGTTTGTGTTCCCATGTCTAGGGAAACTAGATAAGCAAGAGTATTATAAATTGAATCAGATTTTTTACGATTTTAGATTTTATAATTATTGTAGTCAATTGCGACATGTTATTGTCAATGTTGGGAATGATATAATAAACCTTTTTGTTATATATAATCTTACGTTTTCTTGGGATCTGACGATTGCAAAACGGCGTCGGCGCTTGGTTGGAAATTCCAGTGGATTCCATTAGTGTGTTCCACAACACGTATGTAAGTGGGTCAGCTACTCCTGAAACGCAGCCGCGTAAACTTGAAAATAGATTCTAATAATAGCCGACAAAGACATTAACGCCCTGATCTTACGCGTGCAACTTTATCTATAATAATACTTTTTTGATCACATCCAATCCGTATATTTTTAATTTATATAGTATACTTAAATATAAGGCATAAATATGTTATATTATGAATGTCATGTATGAATTAGACTGGATAAAAGAAATAAAATAATATCTATTTTGAATGGACATTTTACATTATGCTGAAGGAACTCATTCTTCATTATAAGTTCATTCAATATTACTATAGGAAATACACCATATTATTAGTATTTAATATGAAGTGGTTTATTCCCAATTTGTAAAGCAGTAATCGAGTGTTTCAATTGGCACAAGATTGCTGTGGATTGGTCTAGTATTATGTAGATGCGTATTGGCTGACAAAGTGGATGTTCGCACCCTGACGTAGATACATTTATTTTTATATTTTTAATGCGTATTAAGCGAACACATTGCATAATACCAATCGTTTAACGGTATCCGCGGAAATTGGCAAGGAGGGCACCTATATACCTCACTAGGTACGCCCTGGTTGTACAGGTACGTGCGGTGTTCTAAATTTAATCCCGCTTTTACTCACAACTGGTATAACGAACGTTAATGAAGAACATTAATGTAGTCTATATTTATAGCCATCTTTTCCTTTCGGTTTTTCTTGAAATCTTACCCTAATGGTTTTCATTAATAATAAACAATAAACTTCGTTATGCACGAATACTAATGAACTTGTTAAAAGTCGTGGGTCATGGTCCTCAAAACTCAGTTTTACCCAATATGTACTAATTTATCTACTGCTTTACAGATTTATTCATTTTGTTCTCAGTTTTGAATATTTCACTTTATAAATACACTTCTTGTAAACAATATCATAAAAGTCTTATGAATTCAGGTAGTTTCAAAGACAGAGGACCGAGCTTTATATTTTCAGGTGACGCTCCCTCGCGACTCACGTGCCGGATATTTCCCTTTCGTCTGCCCGCCCCAGTGCGTCACTCGCGTCTCGTTCGCTCGGACCTGCGGCTATGGCCGTGGGCGAACACGATATTTTCACTTGCGTAGGATTAAAACACGAAAAACACTCAGTGTGTTTTCATTTGGCGTGCCGAACGCCCGTTTTAACGCATATCCCGGTGTGACATGTGATCGAGATGAGCCGAAAGGATAGATACAGTTCGCGGCCTCGGAGCCTCACTAACCACTATGGCTCGTCCCCTAGTATGCTTGGTTCGATGCTTGGACAGTATAATCCCTCTTACAGTAATAGCTACTCGAATTATAGCAGCCCTAATTATAGTAGAAACTACAATCCATACACAGCAGGCTTCGGGAGGGCATCGTCAAATTTAGGTATATACGGGGGTACGAGTTCGGGGTACGGTGGTGTTTATTTAAGTGGAGCGTCGTTAGGTTCCTTGAATTTGATGACGCCAGTGTTGAAAAAGTTGGACAAAAAGATATTGGCAAGTCAAAAGAACTTTAAACCCAAGCCGGTGCCGATAGCGCCCGTGAAGGTCCCGGAGGCGCCGGCGCTGGAGCCCGGCCCGCCTCCCGTGCGTCCGGAGCGCAGGCCTAAGCATTTAAGAAGCAATAATCTCGACAAGGAGCGGTCTCGCTCACTCAACTCGCTGGAAACCGGCCTAGGTTTGAGTTCCAGAAGCCTTAGTCTGAATTCCCTTGCCTCCGATGGATACTGTGTACGTAAAGTATTGTATGTATTTGCTATGGTTTTGTTAGATTGGAAACTCATCAATTTAAATTTAATAATATTACATTTTATTGAAAATATGAAATTGATGTTTAAATCCATTTAGGAAGTGAAAATAAATGATTTGAAACTTCGAAAAACATTTTTAGTTTATGCTATGTTTCATCATATGTTATCATATCATATGTTATGTTTCATTGAAATCGGTATAATGGTATGTTTTCAAATCAAGACATCAGATAAAAAGGGTTTTCTGTGTCAATGTTTTTATTTTGCTACTGTTAATGTGAAACGCGGCGCTTGGTGTAATAAGCGTTGATTATCTGGCCGTGTCTGCAGCAGCGTAGCTATATGTAAATACGTCTAAATAGACAAAAATCCAATATTATATGACTTAGAAGCTCCATATAATTAAAAAAGATGTTAAAATACCAAGTTATATTGGAAGGTGCGTACTCTTTTATTTTATTTGTAGATATTATCAATAAGCTCTATTCGAATTTCCATAAAATAGCTATTTTAAATGAATAAATATATTTAATTGCATCTCTCATCCCTTCTTCTCTTTACTTGTAATTCCTAGGAGCTACTTGAGGTACTAGGAGTTTATGCTAAGGAAAAGAAAGCGATTCCACACTTTAGTCAGACTTGCTGCACTTTTTTCTTGTGTTTATTTTTTTTATCATGCCGTTTGTTCCTTTATTGTATATTATGCCAACTAATCCGAAAAGGCTTACTTTGTCCTATGTAGACTTACTATGCTACTCGTATGTCAAAAGGCTGGTACAGTACGTTTTTGTCGAAACTTTTTACCGCGCACGGCTTTAATTTGTGGTATCAGTTACTCCCGAACATATTTTATGATGAATAGTTATGCCGCGGCATCCCTTAAAATAAGCGGATTTCCGATCAAAAGACTAGCAGCGCAGTACTATGCTCACTGGTGTTTATTCATTTGACTTCAGGTGAGAAGTCTGCACTACAGCATTAAAACACATTAACTAAGTCATTCCAGTGACAATTTCAAATCAATGAAGTGTCAGGTTGTATGCATTCAGCACGGGTAATTAATTTCCTAAGGCTCGGTTTCGCCGTCTATGAATAAAACTTTGTAAGCTTACCTGGTATATAATTGAATTGATAACATTGCATTTTTTATTGTCGCTCGAAAATTCAAAAGTCTATTTAAGTCCTTAAACAACACTAATGTCAAATGTATGCAAATATCTGGGCCATAATCTATCTGATTCTCAAAGATTGTGATTGAATGTAAGTTGTATTTTACCCAAGGATCCGGTTTCGATCACCGAAAACATCTTTGCATAAACTTTTAGTTTTCTATGTATAATATAAGTGTATTTACAAAAAATATGAGTATGATCATTCATGTTTATTCGTACTTACAGCATAAACTCTTTGCTTAGATTGGAGCAAGATGGCGCTTTGTGAATGTCGATGGATATTTATTAATTTTATTAACTGTTAAATAAGTTCCCGATAACCTATGAAAACTTTGCGTGATTATCACTGTGAAGTGTCTATAGAGACATGATATCATAACAACGTTTAGTAGCAAAATTCAAATTCAAAATTCATGGCGCTGTTTGATTATCGGTGGATATTTACTTGTATTATATTACTTAATGTATATGTTTGTTTGTGATGAGAAAATCATAGAATTTTATTATATTTCAGTCCGGCAGTGAACGCACGGAGGACGGTGAAGAACGTGACTACAAGGCGCTGTACGAGGCGTCACAGAGCGAGGTGAGGCGTCTGCGCGCCCTCCTCACCACCTCGGAGCAGCAGCTGAGGGAGGCGCGCGCCACCATCACCAGGCTCACGCAAGTGGTACGATACACCGTTACACCACACGGACAACACTTAACAAGGCATAGCGTGCTTATTTTGTTGAATTTGGACCTTGACATCATGGTATATGGTTCGAAATATGGTTTCAATATGTGACATAGTTCTTAAAAGAGTTAGTAGTATCAACATTTTTTATAGTATCAAAAGTCGCTAATGCAAGATCTTAAAACTTACAAAATTCCCAAGTATAAGAGACCTAACATTGTCGTCTCGGGTTATGGACTCAAAACAGTGTTGACGGAAAATAATAGTAACCTACTCAGGTGTATCACGTATCACCAGGTGAGCGCGCTGATCGTCCCGTTTACTTACAAATATAATAAAAATATACAAAGTAAGGTTACAGTCATACATTTTAATATTGCACTACCTAGTGTAAACAAGACAAAAAAATATTTTCTTACTGTAAGAATTAACCTCGAGTCACTCGCTATTTTGATGTGCCATTATTTAACTAAAAAGATAAGTAAATTTTAAATAAACTAAATATATTTGAAAACACATTTTACAAAGAAAAATGCACACGAAATATTGCATGCACTTTATACGCGTAAGTGAAAACTCCTGAATGTCTTACAAATGTATTTCTACCTATTGTGTCTATCCTTTACAAACTTTTTTTTCTTATTTTCTTACTAGAGTCGTTCTTAAATCATTATTGAGCAAATAATGCGTTGTCCATATGAGACAGTGATGACGCTAACTAAACAAAGCATGAAGACACCAGTCGACTAATGAAGTCCGCGACCAGTTATGAAACGTCCATAATTGGAGATGACCGTGACATACCCGCGTATTCGTCGTATCCGAATCCGTTTCCCTATTTTAAACATTTGACTAACCCACGCCCACTTGCCACTAATTATTTCCACCTGTTGACAGAACTTTGGATGGTCGCTGATCTGGCAACTCCAATGTCAACCTAATGTCTTACATGTTAAAGCCCTGCCAGCGCCCCCAACCTTGCTTGTTTTTGTGTACTTGCACTTGCCTTCGTATTAGTTAATATAAGTATTATATTTAGTGCGTAAATGCGAATGTGCTGTAGCAAAACACATCACACGTCATATTGCAGTGCGAATACTATTTGTCCAATTAGCGAAGGTGATTATCAAAACATGACATGTTTTTTATCAATCCTCGTTTATCGTACGGTGTTTTATTTTATTTCAAATCTTTTTAAAGTGTCCTGCTTTTTGATTATTATTGTAACTATTTTAATTCTTGAATCTATTCAGAGGAAAGCTACATATTCCTGCTATGCGAACAACATTTATAAAAATAAACTGTAACTAAGAAGACGATCTCATTCTTTCTAGAATCAAAATTATGACGAGAAGAGGGAGAAACGAGCCATGGAGAGGAAGTTGTCTGAAATGGAAGAGGAACTCAAGGTAAAAAATAAAATTGATACACTGCATCATAAGACAACGCTATTTAAATTATTATAAACAAAGACAGAAACCAGTGCATATCTTAAATTCAGTACGACGGTGCATTTGTAAAACGACTGTGGCCGTGGGATCGTCACAGTCGCCGCTGTCGAACTGTGTTATAATGTTGGTGTTCGTTTTGTAGCAATTGCAAAAACTTAAAGCCGAGAATGAAAGGCTGAGGGCTGAGAACCGTGCGCTAACGCGAGTCGTCAGCAAACTGACCAACTCCGTCGCAAAATAGGTAACTGCATATGGTTGAGCTCAGTGGCGGACTAACAGGTGCGAGATTAGACGCTTGAGGCCAAGGCAAATACTTGACGGCACTTGGTAGAGTGATTGAAGGATCAAAAATCCACGACGGACTACTTTTATTATGAAATGAAATGGCGTACAAACAGCAACATATTTTAGTTAGTATAGTATAGTGCCATCATATTTCAGCTATTTATTTTGTATGTTCAAAACGATCTCAAGTCTAGAGTGACAGCGTAATCATTCTCATCAACCTTCTTCATTAATATCAATAATCTTTAACAACAACCTTTTGTCCTAGGAAATGCATCCGTTAGAACTTAGATTAATATATTAATAAAAAAAATATTTTTCCTATCTTTTTCAATAGTATCTACTTAAATGACTGGAAATGTTCAAACCCGGCAGCATACAAAGCGTTAATACATATAAAAAATAATAAATTTATCCGGATGGAATATAAAACTTCGAAAGGTGTTATTAATGTCACCTTGTAAACATTTCAACATACTTTAAATAAGATATCTACATTTCTGGTTTACAAAATACGGCACGCTATGTCTGTATATTTTTATCTTGGCTGATGTAATATACCTTCTTGGCCATAACATACACATTAGTATCTTGAAAAACATCTTAAATATTATGACAATGACTTAATAACTCCCACAAGTCCATTATGTTGTTGTTTGTACTGTATCATTTAATTAGCCATCATAGGCTATCAAAAGTTCAAATCAGAAGCCTAGGCGGAGCTTAGTCCGCTACTTGTTGAGGGTCGGCTCACTAGCGCCGCGGTGCAGCGTACTCACGTTCTCTTCGGTTATAGATTTCTTGCTTACATTTATCATACCAATGTTTAACACTTTTGTTGTGTAAAATTCAACGTAATATTTTTTTGGCATTTACTATAACGTCATATCTTTAAATGTAGTGAAATTGTTGCTTTTTTGATAAATAAAATCTCGTAACGCAGCATTCCATTTAACACGGTAGGAACTTTTTTTCGATATAGATGTTTACTTTATTTGTATTTTCTTTATATAACAAGAAACCCAAGGATGCAATTCATAAGATTGAGATCAGTACATTTTACCGTCTTCTATTGCAAACTGTCTGTTGCAATGTTTCCGAAAAATATAAGCAAAATAGAAACGAAATGATTGTTGAAAACAAATTAACCCTATATAGTTACACCCCCCTGTTTATTTCTGGAACTACTTTTAGATAATTCACTTCCTAAAAGGAACACTTCGACATATAAGTCTTCTAACAAGAGTAAAAGAACAATTTTGTTCACCATTACTTAACGAATAAATTAATCAGTATCAAAATAAAAATGCTGTTTTATATTGGTTACCTTAAAGAAAACAATCAACAGTTCATTTTACACTATGGATTTTGGTAGTTATTTTAAACAAGCGTTTTTGCAGAAAATTTAAGTTAACAACTGCTAGTTAACCAATCGTGTGACGTCGCGCCGCGGTAGGCCGCGCCCTCTTTAGTTTATACATTAACCGTGTGCTATGGCGAGCATGTTTTGATACGTATCTAACTTGCGCTCGCGCTGCGTGTTTTCATCACGCACCGCCCATGTACCTACGCTGTAATAATTATATAAATGTCATCGAAACCTTTTTATATTATGTTTTGTTAAGAATAGTAACTTTATCCAAATTATATTAAAAAGCATACTTGATCAATTCTGTATGGATTAATTTTGGATACTAAAATTAATGTTTTCGGGCTCGTCAGCCGCAGAATAGTAATATGTGTAAAATGTCCTTACGCTGCTGTCTCAAACACGATGCTTGCAAAGTGTTGATTGTTTGCTGTGTGCTGCATGCCCTGTCCGTACCATGACCGTATTAGTGTCACATAGCTCGATTACACTCAGCTTGACCCTAATTATGCTATTGCAAAAACTTATCCTTCCCCATATATGAAACAGGTTAAGGAGTTATCTGCTTAATATACTATTCATATTTTATGAATGTTAAAAATAATTACAAGCAAGGCACTTTTTAGTACAATTGCAATAGCGGAATGGCTCGACACGCCAGACACTTAGATTAGGTTCTTAAAACCCTTTAAATACTTTGCTTCTTCATATGTTGCATATATAGAGATCAAAATTACTGCAAAGTACGTGTTTGATCTATTTAGATATTAGACAAAATAAGCATTTTGTAGATAGATAAAGTGCTAAGAAAACATAAAAAAGCACATATGCGGTCGAATTGAGTAACCTGTTTTTTTGAAGTCGGTTTAAAATAAGTATTCGAAACGAATAACACTATATTAGGACATTAAAATACTGGATTCTAGGCTTTAGTGTACTACCTTAACATCACTGCATATCGCACAGTTGTATATATTGTGATAGCTTCATTATGGCAATTTTCCAATATTTATACTTTTCCCAATGAAGAATACTGAACTACTACCGTAGTGTTTCTGATCCATAAAAATAAACAGTTTTAGTGTCTTTATATGTAAAATGTAAGTAATTCAGTATTTCTTATGTCTATCAAACATTTTTGAGTTTTTTTTTTGTAAGATTAGATTGACTATGTTTCAACAAATTTATTATGTTCTTGTGTGAATTAAATCTCAGTTTCGTGAAATCGTAAATTTTAAACGTATACTTACAAAACTGTCTCCATTACCTCTGTTTAGCACTTGTGTGCTGCCCCTCCCCTTGTTAGTGCGTGTTTTGTGAATGACCCCATTGCGTTATGGTATACGCTGTATTCAACAACACTTGTCCGACTACATGTTTTGCACGCTATTTCAGTATCAACAAGCGCTGCAGGCGGAGAACCAGCGGCTGAAGGATGAGAATGGAGCATTAATTAGAGTTATCAGCAAGCTGTCCAAGTAACGATTGGACCACAGAGCACGTGTATATTTTCAATGACGAAAGCTTCCTACAAAATATACAAACTAACGTTATACACATAACCTTGTCGCCTATTTAAGATTTTTGACAAATTTTGACAGTAGCTAGGCTGAAAGGTTACAGTTGACAGTTGTCATTATACACGTTGATTCGTTTGTAAATGGGCCATCGCTGGACCGATTGGATATTTTTAGGACAGCGGATATAATGTAGTGTGAATGTAGGCTGAATGTAAATTAAGCCGTGCATTATTAATTCTCGTTCATCTTCTATTATGTATTCGCCACGCTCGTATCTAATAGAGAGTATATACATTGTTTAATTGTTTGAGAAAGTGTTCTATTTTAAAAAAGCCATGTTGGTTATTGAAATGTAAACACTGAAGTCATTGCCACGTGTTATGTTGTACCTTCAATATTGTCCCGCTATTGACAATGATATATGGAGCCAGTTGTCACAAACGGCCTACTGTCCTAATGTAATACGCCATTATATTATTATAATTATTAGATTATTAGTCTTATTAAAGTTTACTATTGTTGATTATGAAAAAGAAAGCAACGAAACGAAGAAAATGAAAGTATAAGTCTATGTTTTCATAGAGAATTCGGAAATTAAAAGTCCTGCTATGAAATTAGTAGTAATTTGTTGACTTATTTTTTAAATGTAATTATTCGACGATTCCCTAGCGAAACATATATCTATACTATGTATTATATTATTGTATCCGTTCCAAGCATTAAATTAATTTTCTTAAATACATACTACTTTTAAAACATAGTGTTTTTAGTAGACGTATTTATATTTTACTATTAAAGACATGGTTTTGTCTTTGTATATAGTTTTGGTTACCGTATCTGCACCTGCTTCTCATTGCAGGTACAGTTATTATTTTATTGCTTTAATAATTATAAAACTAAATAAATCAAAGCCATCTCGAGTTTTTTCCGGAATGCCTTCGGGCTTTACGGTTAGTAATTGGTAATTAATTTTCGTTCCTTTTATTTCCAATGATAACGAAAACCTACCTACTAATGCACATCTTAAATTTTGACCCATGGTGACGTTCTCACCAATTGTGCTTAAGTTATTAAAACTATGTAATGACAAAGGCCTTTCTCCTGCGATAGGAGAAACAAGCTTGTATGTTAAAATAAATTAACTCTATCGGTTATAATTTAGCAAGGCAGATCACAAAATAAATTCTTTCAAGTGCCTGATAATTTATATGGAAATAAAATAGTATTATGTACTTATTTAATAACATCGGATGTACTTATGGGTGGCGATAATACTTTCTACCGACTACTGTTGGTGCATACACCTTCAGAGTTGTAACGGAAAGTGAATGTATGAATTGTGTTTTATAATAATCATGTTGTTCTCAAGGTGTCCTTTTTTGTGTTTATATTTTGATGTATTCCTAAAGAAGATAAATGTAAAGTAGGTTAGTCCTTATCGAAGCGTTTCATTGTGGCCGTAGCGCTGCTTTTTTATTTCTATGTAGTTATATATAATATGTATCTCGAATTACTAATATATCTATTATATATATGTATTACAATCGAATGTATATGAACTATGTAAAGATATTTTAAGCAGTAGTAACGAATTGGAAATGTGATATAACGAGTTTGCACGCCTTTATACATATTTACATGTTGTATAATGAACTCTTAAAAGTTTTTTAGTCATCGCGTAAGGATAATGGGATATATTTAAGTTTTTGAGAGCTGGCGACGGCACTACTTGTTGCGTCGTCTACAGCTAAAGCGCCATACAAGTATCTCTTAGTAGAAGCGAGCGGGCCCGATTCGGTTTCTTGATTGCCTACTGAAATTATATTGTTGTAAATTATTAATTATTTTAAACGAGACGATTTAACTCTTTATGTAACGGCATTATCGATATTGTTTATCTTTGGAGATGTATAATAAAAAAGATAAGTCAATAATTAAGTCATTGTTATATCCTATTGTAAAATAATCTCATTATTCGAAACTGTCTAAGTTCCGCTGGCTTCTAATTTTGCAGAAAATGTAGTAGCTGCATGTACCATGACATTTAAATGTCCACCTTTCGGACATTTAAATAAGGTGTTATAAAGCCATTATTGTTCATTACTGATGTCAATATAAGGGTTGTGGTGATATATATTAAACACGTTTTTCAGCTTAACAAGTAGCTAGCAATTACATTGCATAGATCGGCCCTTACATAGATAATCTTTGTGATATCTGGCTATGTTGTCAGTTGTATTTTTCAATAAGCTTATTCATAAACCACAACTGAAATGTTTATTACGCGATAAAATTTTATAAACAAATATATCTAAGTATAATATCGGATTTAATGAATTGAATACTATTTGAATTTTATAGAAGATGAGACATTTTTATCAGATCAATAATTTATAAATATTTATTTAAGGCGTCAAATGATCTTCATGAACATTATATTGTGTAAATTTGTAGCCTTCTTAACGTAGCGGTCCTTAAATTTTGTTCTTAAAGTTTTATTTATTTCAAGAGGTAAGAGTTAATACAATAAATTTCTTCTTTAATTTATTTGGTTGTGTTTTTTTGGTTTCCTTAATTTTCAGCTAAGTTCTTTATTCCCTTACGAGTGCCTTAAACTTTGGTTTATTGTTTTTTTTTAATTTTGTACATTATGGCTTTGATATTTTGCAAGGTGTGCCATATATTATCATTTTTTTTCCTTTTTATACTAGCCAATTTTGTTTATGTACGTGTTATACTAATTACAAGTGCGTCTTATAACAATGTTTTGTAATTTTTGGATTATATTGGCTATTTTGAGAATAATATTAATGAAAAACGTTAATAGGATTTTCTGGTACAAAAACATTAATTTACTATCCTTCATTTATAAAGACATAGGATGCCGTTTATTGACAATTAGTCAATGTAAATTATGACCGCCTAATATCCTCTTATTATCCATGTACATAGCTAGCTAGGGCTACTTCCCATTTCGTTAACTTCCCATCTCGTAAACCTCAATATGTACCTATCAAAAAGTTGCGTTTGGTAAACATTCTAAATTTGATACATTTATTCCCATTTCGAAAACATTTCAGTAATTGCATGTGTTAGTTCCCATTTAGTAAACTTTCTGTTGAAATGGGTACAGTCAAGTAAGTAAAATATAACACGAAAGTAATAATAATAATGTTATCATATATTTTTAATCCCAGATCAATAGTCGGGTTCAAACCCGACACCTACACAATTATAACATAACATGCAAAATCAACTATAAAAAATAAACACTAATCATAAATTTGGTATATAAACAAAAACAATATGTAGTTAAAAAATTACAAAGTCAAAAAGAAACACTACAAAGCCAATAACAAAACATTATAAATTTATTTAAAAAATTGTTGAATTATTTTTTCAATTTTTGGAATTGTCAAGTAGATTATTAATTTGTATATCATAAAAAAATGATATAATAAAATTAATCAAAGCAATTATGTATGTATTTATAATATGTTTATCTAAATCAGAAACAAAATTGCGTACGTTCCTTTTCATTATCGGCATATGGTATTTTGACAGACATTAACCGATTTTAGTTGATCGAGAATCTGTCTTAATACTGTAAAGCTTTTAAAAACCTTTCAATTCAACTTGACACTGATTGTACCGTACAAAAATAAACAACAGTAACGAAGTTTACCAAATGAGAATTAATGTGTGAAGAAATAAAATGTTTACGAAACGCAACTTTTTGAAAGGTATAATTTTAGGTTTACGAAATGGGAAGTTTACCAAATAGGGAAGTAGCCATAGCTAACATAAACTTATAGGAAGGTATGACTTAATACAATCTATACATCGTAAACTTTTAAAATATAATAGGCATACGAGTACAGAGATTGTTTAGGTTTTGCTGTAATATTTATCTAGTCTGTTTTTTTTAAAATCGTGTTTTCAATCACTATACATATTCGAGTAATCCATTCAATTGGTTGGTCTTAGTGGAAAACTAAAGTCTGTGAGGATGAAATGATTGTTCATGATAATAATAATCTTTCTATAAAATAAAGGGCATATTCCTATGCCCTTTTTTGTATTAAACATCTTTTAAACTGTAAATGTATATTTATTTTACTAGTAGGTGCATACATATTTGTATTCTGCTAATTATTGTTCTAAAATGACTGGCACTTCAGTGGGTATAGGTAATATAGCCTGGAGTTAAGCTAGCCTCGTCTTTTAAGTCTAGATTTAGGGCCACATAGAATGTCTGCAAGATCAAGGTTTAGTCCCAGATGTAGCGGATGATACTAGTAAGATGAACAATATGTAAGTATATATATATATTAAAAACTAAAATGTATTGACAATATTTGATGATGATCTTATAAGCATATAATGTAGAAATGTATATTTAGACAGGCAGTAGTGTCGCCGTACATTGACTCTTCAAGTGTTTGAATGGGTTTTAATTTATCCTGCTGGATGAGTACGTTATAATAAGTTAATAGTCAATAAAACCTCATTTTAAATACAAGCGCTAAATGTACCTGCTCATAATGTAAATATTTTAACTCACCATAAAGTGTTTTTATTTGCTAAGGAAGTTTAGATTTTTTATTATTAAACCATCATGCTGACGTAATACGTATAAAATTATCATTACGGTTACACTCATGTCTATTGAAAAGATTTATTAACACTGTGGTGTGACGATCTTTTTATATAAAATTATGTTTTATCTGCATATTTTTCTATAAATTATAAAGATTTGGGTAAAATTGTAAATCAGAATAATAAGTCTGTTTAGATAAATAACGTTCTTTGAATTAGGTTCGCACATCAATGCATGCAGTTTTATAATATCTAGACGTTGTTACTCTATTTTGGGATCTCCATTGAGTTCTTTTTGTCTCTTATCAAATAATTTTGAATTACCAATAATTTGAATAGCTGGAACTTGGTAAGAAAAGTTCTTTTGGGCTGCCTTAACGAGTGACCGAAACGTAAGACTCCTATAGGATAAACTTTAGGAAGCCCGCCAATTCCAGTAAATTGCTCAGCGTTAACCATTCTGATTATTCTGACTTTCTTTGTTTCCAAATGTTAAAATTAGTGACGGAATCAGTAATTGTTAAATAATATATTTGTCCGTTTTTTTTAATATCCACCAACCTAGGAATGAATGGTATTCTTAATTTAAAAATCTTTAATTACTTTATATTTCAGATACAATATATAATATGCTCCATATTTCAATACCATGTAGCAGCAGTAATATTTAAAAAAAACACTAAATGTTTATAACGATGTAGGTAATGATAATCAACATAGGTACTAATATTAGGTAACATAATTATGTAATTTATTAGGTACCATTATACCTATTCTCTTTGGTGAATGTCACACAAAAAAAGCTATATAAATAACGAGGAACTTTTCGAAATCTATATATATAGCGTAGCATTTGTAAATATATTAGCAGGCAGTTATGAATCTGTTAACTTATGCGGTCTTCTAATTTTATTGTACCGACCAGGGGGTGATATAGGATTTCAGTGCTTACCGCTACCTCAGTATTAGTATAATATTGCTTCGCCTTTTCTGGTACTAAAATGTCGGATGTATTGTTTCAATAATACTGTTTCAAAACATTGCGGTAAGCCCCCGATCTGAGAAAAGTAGACATAATAATGCTGGCTTCTCACTGCGTGTCCTATCACACGCCGCACCGTCTTAATTTGAACGCACCACGCGCAGTGTGCTAAAAGCGCGCTGTGTTGTGTGATATTTTAGGACACGGTGAGACACCAGCACAACATTACTCGTACCTATTTGGTATGAAAAGGCTGTTAGTTGGTACGCACTTCGACGTTTTGCATTACAATTTGTCCTAGTAATGTAGATAGGATCAAACTAAAGCGCCTAACCGTGACAATACGTAGGTATTAAATTATTAGTAATACATACCTATACTAAATCGCGCCGAATAGGTATAAGGACAAATTACCTCTTGGCGGGGGCTCTACTGTGCCCTCGATCGTAAAACGAGCCAAGCAAAGCGCAAGGGCAGGCTTTACCTACCTTCTCACGAAATGCTGCGTCTTTTTTTTAAACTGTCATAGAATTGGTTTCCGATGTACCAATATTATCATGATATGATGTCGATAATAAACTACCATACAAAATTTTAATTAAATAGCTCGATTTTATTGACTCAAAAACTTACAAAAAGACCTAAAATCCCACCAAAAAACATTTCATATAAAATGTTGCCAAGATGACCACATGAGGTTTGCTCTGTAAAAAAGGTATCAGATCTCATGTACAGTACTTAACTTACTTTATATCGGAAACTAATGATTCGCATAACGTTATGCGTGGACGTCCACGACGGTAGCGAAACGGCGAAGCCATACACACATGTGTACACTGCTGAACGAAGGTATCCCCTAATGATTTCCACGCGAAACGATCCCTAGCACTTGACATCTCTCTTGACAAAATGTGCCCTAGGTAGGTATAAGGACAAATTACCTCTTGGCGGGGGCTCTACTGTGCCCTCTATCGTAAAACGAGCCAAGCAAAGCGCAAGGGCAGGCTTTACCTACCTTCTCACGAAATGCTGCGTCTTTTTTTTAAACTGTCATAGAATTGGTTTCCGATGTACCAATATTATCATGATATGATGTCGATAATAAACTACCATACAAAATTTTAATTAAATAGCTCGATTTTATTGACTCAAAAACTTACAAAAAGACCTAAAATCCCACCAAAAAACATTTCATATAAAATGTTGCCAAGATGACACATGAGGTTTGCTCTGTAAAAAGTTATCAGATCTCATGTACAGTACTTAACTTACTTATATCGGAAACTAATGATTCGCATAACGTTATGCGTGGACGTCCACGACGTAGCGAAACGGCGAAGCCATACACACATGTGTACACTGCTGAACGAAGGTATCCCCTAATGATTTCCACGCGAAACGATCCCTAGCACTGACATCCATATTTAACCAGGTCATCCGTCCGGCCAGATGGTTGAGTGTTCTACGCTTTGTTTTCCGTTACGTGGACGCCACTCGAGAACCTTCCCGTCCCATCGGCCATCGGTTCTACTCAAAATGTGCCCTTTTTTGTAAAGGAGAATCCTGCATGGCTACTTCTCGTTCACGCTGGAGGGGAACGGGTAGTAATGCCAAACTCTTACCGACTAAACTCCCCTGGGTTACATGCGCCTTTTCTTAGGAAAGGCTGTAAGTACGCGCTGACCGCATCCATCCTTGCAACCTGTCGACACTCAATACGTGCCCTGCCCACTGCAACTTTAACTTGCTAATCTTATGGTCTGTGGCGGTCACCCTAGTTCTTCTACGGATATCCTCATTTCGGATCTTATTGCGTTGGGAAACACCTAACATACATAACCCTCTTGATAGCACACTGAGCTTTTGAAGATTTGAAGAACTTTGAAGATTTTTAAGAGGCCCTTAGCTAGCGACCGCGTTTCGCTTAAAAATAACTTCCTTAACTTCCCTAATTGTATTCGATGAGAAATCTCCTTCTAGGAGTTGGACTTACCTAAATACATATTATACATAGACACACCAAGAACAATACATACAGTCATGTTCAGAAATGTTTTAACTGCCCGAGGAGCGTATCCGAAATCCTTGCCGACGACTTTAGCCGACGCCTCAACCATTACACCCAATGGGTTGTCAATATTTTACGTGCTTCTCACCATACGGTGATTGCTACCGGTTTTCATCTTAGCGAACACAGAGACGTAGTTAAATATAGCTTATGATGAAGTCAATCTCATTCCCTGTGGAAGTATCGGGACTCAGCCAAGACCACTTCCTCTGCGGCAGCTTGTCGAAAAAAGTTCATCATAGAGTCTCTCTTTTTCCATGAAATCGGCAAGCTGCTGTCTTCTGAGGATCCGATGTTTTGAGTAAAGTGTATCTTGGATGTATGCTTTGCTCTGGTAATATCATCATACATAACCTGCACTTTATCGTCAGAGTGCGACGAAGTCGGTGCGCGAGACTGTATCACCTTTTGGCAATGCGCTAGGTTATTTTTAGTGCAAGGTACTCTGCCCTAGCTGACACTCTTTAGATATTCACAGTGTGATGATGAAAAACTTGTGGACGCGAAACCCGACAGCGCTCTGGTACCCCACAGTTTAGTGCACGTTTTATATTTTTTGTAGTTGCCAGTTGTAATCGCCGTTGTTGTTTATGTTGGTAGTCATATCTAAGCACCGCCGATCTTGCTCCGCCGTTACCTTGACCGCTACCGTAGCCCGGAATATCAGATACGCCGGGTACTAAGGGACAATGAATATTTGTGCCTAATATTTAAGGGTTAACATCATACTCATGCTCACCAATCCTTCTTCCAAGCGTGGTGAAGCATGGTGAGCGCTGAGATATGCCAGTACCAAAATGATGCTGCTGCGCATCACTGGGTGGAAATTTTCCCGTTGCCGAAAAACTTAATTTACAACAAAAATAAAGTAATATTGTACCGCGTCGCTTGCAGTTCACGTCGCTAAATAATAAATCATGCGAAGATATATATCTCTTAAGATGATTTATTATGCGTTAATTATGTTAGAATGACCAATTATAAACATATGAGATAGAAGATAGCTATTTGTAGGATCCTACGGATATAGACGATGATAATGTACCTAATATGTTAAAGATATTAAATATAATATTTCTATCTATATTGACGTGGTTAGTATTTATATATATCGAACCAACGTGTCTGACGAAAAAAAAATGGTTTTAATACTTGGATAAACAATGAGTTAGTTTATTGTTTATCTAAATTTAAATACTGTCGTATGTAATTACCCAAGTATGTCGCAGTCATCTGGTTATATAGGTTATCATGGATGCCCAGGCCGTTCGTTAAACTGCGGCATTTAAGCAAATGGCTAAAGAAAAATTAACTTTGTTGTTGACTGCAATTTGGTTAAACGTTTTGCAGTCATTTTGTTTAGTTGTGGATCATTAGTTGCTTAATAAATTATGTACTACTTTTTAGTAATCGTGGTCACCAGTAAATAGTGAAATACAGTTGGTCAATATATATATATATATATAATAGTTTTGATGAAAATTGCAAAGTAAAAAAAAAATAAAAATAAACTATTGTACTATTCTACATCATCACGAGTAGGTATATCTGCCTACTGTTGAATTACCTAATAAAACTAACAACAATATGTTGTAACTCACCATTGGCTTCTTGATTACCTAATTATCGTTATTAATAATTATTATCACAAATTTTTACTTAATTTAAAAGCTAATCCGTTCAATACTTTGATCACTTGGATGAATGAGTCTTGATCAGTAATTTCAAAAGGGTTAACTAATAATACGCCAAGCTGTTAAACGATGAGTGATTTTAGTAAAAAATTCATCGACCTAGGCATTGTGTGTTTAATTACGTCCTATTCGTCCAATTGGATAGCTGTATAACCAGATGGCTGCAACAGGTATATAACCATCCATTATATAATTTTATGTCATTGATGAAATGTAAAGTTGGGTGCTGGGAAGGCATCTTTATTTACTTACAGTTATGTTCCTTTATAAAGCGAAATTTGCTGTAGTAAGGTATCTTCTATTTAAACTAGGGTAGCAGATATTTGTTATATTTACTTATGTGTATTTGTGTTCAGTGTTTTACGTGAAGCATGTAATTAATATAATTAGGTATAGGCACTCACACTTCCATTTTGATATATTCATATAAATATTTTTGTCACTATATCTTAGGTAGGTAGGTACCTATATAGATAAATGTTTTTCTGTGTTCTATATGTTACAGGATATCAGGAGACGTACGTACCTAACTGTATATTTCAGAATACACACTAAAAATCTAAGTAGATAGTTACTTACAATGCATTCGATTACAAAATTATATAAAATGCCATAAAAGTTATATCGCTAATCATGTTGTCCGATGTTAGCTACGTATGTAAATGTATTAATTATATCATACAAATTTTATTACGATATCGATTATAAATATAATTGTGTAAATGGATTAAGAATATATTATATTATTCCTACAACATACTAATATGTTATGTTATCTATCTTGGTGTTTTGTCAATTTTATACAATAAATAATTATTTAGTAAAATGGGTAACGCCTATTTATTGGCCTGTTCATTTATTTCAGTATTATTTTTGCTTAAGTTGAGTTTTTTTAGTTCCTATTTTATAATCGAGGGTGTGGTTATGTGTGTAAATAATGTTATAACTGCAAAAAAAGAGAACAATACATTAAAGTTATTTATTTACGAAAAAATATTTTTAATATTGTACAATGTAAAAATATCTTTAACAAATATAATATTTCTTGTCATAATACTTATAAAATATGATGATAATCGATGACTGATAGTAAAAATAAACATTATGAAGGCATCATTACGGCGATGGAAGGCAGTTGATATACGAGTCAATGCGGAAAATACATGCAAGTAAATAAAAGTTTATTAACCGAACTGTTAAGCCCGGTGCTTAGTTCGAACCGAACTATTGTAACTAAAAAGTTGCAGTAGTCCGGTCAACTTGACTAACAATCGCACTACTGCAGTAGCAGTAAAAATACCGTCTAGTAAGACGGTATTTTCGTACCTATAGGTAAAATTTTAAATT
The DNA here is from genome assembly GCA_019425675.1 of Leucinodes orbonalis. Taxonomy (NCBI): domain Eukaryota; kingdom Metazoa; phylum Arthropoda; class Insecta; order Lepidoptera; family Crambidae; genus Leucinodes; species Leucinodes orbonalis. Next base: position 113,296 of record PQWD01001543.1, on the reverse strand, counting down.
TTGAAATAAATTCATACGTTAGTAGATAGGTATCTACGATAATGACACTATAAGTGTTTTTTCTTAAGAATAGAATTCTTAATCTATTTTCATTAATATCCAAGTCAAAAATTTGATTTAATTTAAATCTGATACTTCCGTTCAATTAAAAAAATACAAACTATTAATTTTAGACCTACAGGAATATATTTTCCACGAACTATTTTTACAAGAGACATGTTTGCAATATGTGAATAATCGTAAATGCAGGTTACCTACCTGATGCGTTCGTTGATATTGTTTATCACAGTTACAATTATTTAAGAACACAATGAATAATGCTAAAAATTGGGCAGTGACAAAATTTTATTGGATCTAAAAATTTTTATTTCCCTATATGTATAACTAAATATTATCTATTTACACGGACATGTTACATAAATAAAGTCTTAAGAATAATCATTTTTTTATGATAAGTAAGGAGTTTCTTTTCAAAATGCGTATTATGTAAGGTATGACAACATTAAATGAAAAGGCACTCTATACATCTTAACGTATCGTTACACAATACTTTTTCAGCCTACTACACATTAGTACGATTGTAAAAAATAATGGCCTTGTAATAAGTATGATTTATCTTGGTTTATAAAAATTTTGAAAGGAACAATTAAATAACTACAGGTACCTTAATCTAAGATATTACAAAAAAGCTATAGTAGTATTATTTTGGCATCAAAACCTACTCTCACCTTTTTAATCCTACTTTGATATACAACAATAAATACATTAAAATATTTCTACCATATTATATTATGCTATTTGTTAATACTTTCGGTTCAGCAAATATTTTTTTTATAAAAATGTTTTATTATGTCGCCATAGGTGAGTTTAAAACAATATTTCAATGTATTATTATTACTTGTTTCGAAAAAACAACACAGTAGGTTCATCACATCAGAAAATATTATAATTATTAAATTAAGATTGCAATTGTTTAAGTAAGAAAATATAATTACAGAGGTACCTATGTATTGCCGAAAAATGTTTTAAGTTTTAATTATCCTTTTTAATGCGAAACAAAAAAAAAACATCCAATGATACCTCAACATTACAACATACTTATGTACGAACCTTCAACATTTGCAATCTTAAGAACAAAAATATGAATCTAGGCTTAATCTAAATACAAACAATTCCAACTCATTTACATCTTTGGTTCAATACCTAGTAAGGGTTGGTGATTACATCGAACACATACATAGTAATATTTTTGTAATCCTCGACTCCTTTCAACGTACTATCTACAATTTAAATACTAATGCTTCAATTTGAACACTCACCTCTAAATAAATGGTAACCATTGTAGCAGAAATTTTGTAACAAGTGTAAAGATCGAGGTTTAGCATCTTCACAGGAACATAGTTATACCAATAACAAACGATTTTTACTGATATTATGACACTTGGAGACGAATTCGTCAAGATTGGCGAAGTCGATGAGGCTTGGTTACCTATATCCACTTATAGTCCTTCGAGCCGGATCGCTCTGTGAGTGACTTTTTTTGTGTATACGTATACAGTTTCAACGGACTGCTACTCCATTGATGGTGACGACGGCATTAGGTCCCGTGGGTTCGGGCTCGTAAGCTGAGTCGGTGTCGCTTCGTCTGCCGTATGCAACATTGTCGGCTATCCGTTCACTGTACGGCGAGTCATATACGTTGTCTGTGACGTGGTCGTAGATGTGCCGACCGTTGGCATCGTGAAGTGTTGCGTAACTCATCACGGCGGCATTCTGGTCCTCCTTCCTTTCAGCTCCTTCGATGTTTTCTGTGTTTTTCACTGGGGTTGCTTTTCGGCTGTAAAATTAAAGTTTAAAGTTGTTGCAGTTATCAAAAAGGTTTTAATAGGGATGATGACAATTTTGTTTTCTGCTACGGTGTCGATGGACTGCTTAATAATATAAAACATTGGTAAAATAAAGAAAAACTGATAATATATTTTAAAAAAAAGTATAATAAGTAAGTAAAATACTTACAGTCGTAAATAAATGACTCCTAGTAGCATTAGAAGGAAAAGGACTACGCCACAGCCGACTCCAACGCTCAGTGGCAAAGTTCCATTCTCGACCGCTTCATTGGTAGCCAGTTCGCAGCTCGGCTCCTCGCCCGACCACTTGCCGTCGTCCATGCACTTCCTCAAGAAAGGCCCTACTCGCTGAAACTGTGGCAGGCAGTGGTATTCAATGGAACTACCGAATAGTGTCGAGGCGTTGGAGACGATGATCCGACCGTTTTCGACATGGCCAGGCGTTTTGCAGTCGATCGCTGAGGACAAAAGAACGATTACGTTTAAATATCTATTATGTTTCTCAAGCCCAGATCAATCTGGAGATTGATTTAGGCTTGAGGTCTGGTTATATGAAAATACGCACTTGATAAGGCCAATTGAGATAAGAGATGTCTATATTATAGATGCCTGATACAACATACGGATGCCTTTATTTTGGATCAAGTCAAAGTTATCTAAGTATTTTTTTTTATTTATAACAAAAATGTTACTATGTACTCAGATGTAATAAACAGAGCCCTAATTCTTTTTGCGTTTGAATTAAAGTATGAAGTAGATACACTTACGTATGCAGACAGGTGGCGCGCCCTTCCATTGTCCTTTCGGAAGACAGACCCTGGTCTGGTTCCCCTTGAGGCTGTAGCCGCGCTCGCATCGGTAATGCGCTTCGCCACCGATACTGAGGGTTGACGTCGCAACTAAAAGTCCAATACTGCCCTTGATCTGTATTGATGGATCGGGGCATAATATCTCTGAGGAAAAATAACATTTTGAAAATATTTCAATATGGGTATTTAGTAAAATTTCTTAATATAGTAATCACAATATTTCTTGCAGGAAAGTGATAAAAATCCATGTGAACTCAGCTATTTCAGGCTGTATTGTTGAGTTTTCTTAGGTGCTTCTTTCTCAACAGGCCAAAACATTGAAGCGTTTTTTTAAGTATCAAAATTAATTTTTAAGCTTTACTTTGGTATTTTAAGTGCTTATTTGAATGAACGGATTTCGACTTTGACTAATGAGTTTTGAAAGTATACGTAACTGAATTAATGCTTCGTTCGTGCTTCCCCTTTAGTAGCCCATATAACATTATAATATATTTTATATTCTGGCGCATCTCCATATTTTATTTACTGCTAAATATTCGTACGAGTGGTATTTGTGAGGAGTAGAATATTTATTACGCAATAAACAAATACCAGTTGTATTAGATTTTAGTATCGGAAAGGAATGGATGAAATGTGGGACAAATACATAGGTATGTACCTAGAATATTATAAAGTTACCGAAATCGCATCGCAAAAGTGGCGCATTCCTTCAGCCTTCAGAAGACATCTGTGGAGCGGAAACCGACATTGCCTGGCAGAGATTACTAATTAACACATTCGCGTTAACAATCTTAAGTCTGCGGCGCTGTAGGAAATTGTTTATGAAATGGCAATCTTGTCACGAGCTCGGATGTTTTGGCGGAACATTGCCCCACGTGTATTATTAATCTCAAACTGGAATACCGCAGCTATTTGTAGAGAATGCAATACTAACCTTTACACTTTTATTTCATTTACAATAAACATTTACATTATCATTTTCATTATTTTCACTTAGATATCACTATGCATTTTCTATGCAATTTGGGGTTTTAAATTAAGTTGTACCTTTATTGACATGTTTATTTACATTTATGGCGTATCTTAGCAACGCTCAATTTACTCTTAAATTCCTTATTTTTGCTATACGACCTACGTTAAAATCTTATTAATTTCGAATCTAAATAGAAATCATTTCAAATTCGATGGTTGTCAAGGGTGCGATATAAATAGAGGCCTTGGCTACTGTACGGGGCTTTTCACCAGATTCTTTTGGATGGATTCCATTCTTTGATTCTCTCATCAGATACTCTTATTATTCTTTCACCAAGTTTCTTGCTGCTGTTTCAAGCTGACGTGCACCAGGTGCCAGTGAATCCTGGAAGCGCCCTAATACTACGCGGCTCTGTGGAATCAAGCCCTCCACGGCGCCTCAAACTCACTGCCCGTGCCATCCTGCTCATCCCTGCGGTTTACCGGTGCATCCTAAGCTGTAGAAGGCGAACAAGGAAGATTCAAGCTACCACACTATACACCATCATACATACCTCTCACTTTACACCTCCACTCATTCCCATCCACGTTTAGTTAATTTGTATTAGGTCTTTTATATTAAATTCCATATCCCTCTATTATTGGTCTTCTCATTTGTCGCTTCACGACAAATTGGCGCCCAACAGAATTTTACGAACCACTATATTTCATTCCATCTTTTTATCTCATTCACTGTAACACCCATTTTATCATATTATTTTATTTCACCTAAATTCAAAAACAATACTTCATCTAGTATTTTTGTTCATCGCTTTGGGAAATGTAGAGAATGCAATACTAACCTTTACACTTTTATTTCATTTTACAATAAACATTTACATTATCATTTTCATTATTTTCACTTAGATATCACTATGCATTTTCATCTCTTTTATTATCTTTCCGAACACTTTCGTGTAATTTTCTTTACTTTTATGCGTTGACTTCTCGCGTTTTACACAAATAACCCATTATAAGCCTGCGAACAACGCATATAATTAAGTATTTCACATTCGATCCTTTGAGCCTCAATTACTTATATCCGGGAGTACTTATACGTACCGGACACGTGGCATTTCATCCCTTAGCATTTTTCCTTCGTTTTCCATTAAATTTATTAGTATTTTCACCTTATTTGGGGTTTTAAATTAAGTTGTACCTTTATTTGACATGTTATTTACATTTATGGCGTATCTTAGCAACGCTCAATTTACTCTTAAATTCCTTATTTTTGCTATACGACCTACGTTAAAATCTTATTAATTTCGAATCTAAATAGAAATCATTTCAAATTCGATGGTTGTCAAGGGTGCGATATAAATAGAGGCCTTTGGCTACTGTACGGGTCTTTTCACCAGATTCTTTTGGATGGATTCCATTCTTTGATTCTCTCATCAGATACTCTTATTATTCTTTCACCAAGTTTCTTGCTGTGTTACCTACTGTGATATTTTGTGATTCTCCTGTGATTCTTTGGTTTCTTTTCGGGAAAATATCTCGAAATTCTTACCGGGAGAGACCTTACGAAGTCTTGCTTACGCGACTCGCATACTAAACCAAACTTTCATTTACATTCCACAAATCGCTGCTGCCGCTGCTGCTGCCGAGGCTGTTACGTGAGAAGCCAAACTATTGGAGCTTCGGGTGTCCTATCGCCGGAGCTGACGCGCACCAGGTGCCAGTGAATCCCTGGAAGCGCCCTAATACTACGCGGCTCTGTGGAATCAAGCCCTCCACGGCGCCTCAAACTCACTGCCCGTGCCATCCTGCTCATCCCTGCGGTTTACCGGTGCATCCTAAGCTGTAGAAGGCGAACAAGGAAGATTCAAGCTACCACACTATACACCATCATACATACCTCTCACTTTACACCTCCACTCATTCCCATCCACGTTTAGTTAATTTGTATTAGGTCTTTTATATTAAATTCCATATCCCTCTATTATTGGTCTTCTCATTTGTCGCTTCACGACATATTTGCGCCGCAATAAATGTCATTTTAGTAGCTAGTATATATTATTTAATCTGTGCTAGTACCTAAGTTGGTACCGATGGCACCACCTTATGTACGGCACTGCGTATTGCTTGTATGTGCTTCTAAATAATAATTGGTATACTTTCCTACTTTGTTCCTTAACCAATAGTTACTTGGAAGAGATCGCTTGCAGGTAACTTTTGGTTTTAGTGAGCAATAAATATATGTACCATATCACCATCAGCCTATAACGACTCACTGCAGAGCACAGGCCTTCGTGCGCAGAATAGCTGTGGCGAAATTGGGCCGTAAGCCACGCGGGCTCAATGTGTATTGGTGGGTGTTAACGACTACCATCCTAAGATTGTAATCAGGTAATTCAGCCTGCAATGTCCCAACCAAACCATAAAATTACCCTGAAATAATTTTAAACCCGGTAGTTTCACTAGTAAGTCGTCCAATCCGCACTGGGCCCGCGTGGACGACTAAGGCCTAATCACCCTATACGGTAGGCTCGTGCCCCTCGGTGGGGAAATATAATGAGCTGATGATGATTTATGATATAAGCTTAGTGAATTTCACTAAGCTTATATCATAAATCGAACTAAGTGACGATCGAAGTCGAACGCTGTGATTACTAGATGAAAGCATTTCTATCTATGTGTAAAGGTTATCATTGGATACCTTTGCACATGGGTGGTTCGGAGCTCCACGTGCCGTTGTCCTGGCAAAGCCTCCTGGAGACCCCGATGAGCTGCCAGTGCTCGTCGCACTCGTAGAGGACGGCCGCGCCGTAGAACGTGGCGTTGGTCGCAAGAGTCACCTTGCCGTTGTCAATGCGACCGGGGTTACCGCAGTCCACATCTGTCCAGCAAATAAATTACTTAATTGATATAAATATCCACAGGCGTTTGCAAATCAAAGTATTCAGCAAGGAACAGCAGCGTTCGGGAAAGCAGTTTTAGGTCTCAGATAATTCATTTCTAATTTGATTAAGTTGTAATATTATCGAACATAAAAAAGTATCATAATTAACAAGTGGTTCAAAAAAATAGGTTAATATAAACACACATAATACGTTTGAAGATAGAATATATATAGTTTGTAAATGTACCTAAGTGTGAAGTAGTGTAGGTGTCAGTGTGTTGATAGATTTGAGAACCTAAGTAAACACTATTTGATGATAAACTATATATGCACATTTATAAATTCTATATTTAAAGATTAAAGTTGGTGTTCACCAGAATTATACTCTTTGACCATAATTCAGGCAAATTGAAAAATTACAATATGCCAAATTGTAAAATTACAATATACTTCGTTGATATTAAAGAGTGTAAATTAAATATAAAACTAGTCAATTTTTTCGATAAATCTGCTTTACTTTAAACAAAGATTTACGTTAAAATATTTCGCCATAAGAAACTCAATAATATTAAAAGTTATTTACTTTAGCAAAATCACGAGATATGTAAAAGTCTTTTCATTTTAGGTGACATATTTTCTGAAATGAACACAGGTTTAACAGGACCACTTAGTCTGAGTGCCTCAGTTCTGAGCCTTGAAAGGCTTTCATTGATAAGTACCTAATACCTATATTTTTTCAAACATTTATAAATTCAAGAAACCAAAATAGTACGCATTATGTACTCGTCTCTCATTTTGCAATAGCAAGTGTACATGGGCGACGGAGTTACCATCAGATGAGCCGTCTCGTTTACCCGCTATAAAAAGTCCTTCATTGACACGTAATCACTTACATTGACATTTGGGTGTGATCCCGCTCCATTGTCCGTTGTCTTCGCAGGTGGACAAGCTCTCGCCGATCACCTTGTATCCGCGCTCGCATCTGTATTTGACCAGGGCTCCGATCCTGTAGGTGTTGGCGACGGCGGTGTGCACCGAGGTCCGGATGAGGGTCCGACCGTGCATGCGGTCGTTGGCCGTCACCGACACTATACTGTTCTCTGGCACCACTGGATCGGCACATCGGATCTCTGGATAGGGCGAATAATATTAACCTTTGATGTATTAATAATCCATATTACGTAACTAACACTTTGCTATTAGTATTGTAGTACGTACATTGTTGCAGACTGCAGTGGCGTGCATATATGCAAGTAAGCTAAGCAGTGCATACCCTGTGCGTCCGGAAAACTCAGAAAATCGCTAACATATTCAATAACTCCCAATAATTCGCCCATTTTCCTCTACAGATTTGAAACCATAGGCCATATGCTGTCATCAACAGGACTCAATTTGAGAATAAAGTAAATTATTTATGTTTTTGCGATTAGTGTCACTCACTTTGCATACACTTCTCATGATCTCTGTGCACGCTATTGCATTGTTGAGATGATACACCTAAACATCTACATCTAAGTAGAGGACGACGTTATTTAGTTTCATTCAATATATAAATGTAAATAAAAAAAGATAAAAAATACTTTATTGCACGTAAAAAACATACAACAACAGATAACAGAAAAAAAAACAAGTACAACATGGGCGGCCTTATTGCTTAGGTAGCAATTTCTTCCAGGCAACCTTTGGATGAAAGAACAATGCGTAACGGTCAGCGGGCTAGTGCAAAACAAGTAAAATCGTTATTCTAAATAACTACAAAATTATAACAAAAATAGTACATATACTAAGTACACACTACTGCATAAATAATTAAAGAATAAACTAATAAATAGTATATAATAAACTAATACATAAACTAATGGAAGATAGGATAAACAAACTACAATCAGTATATCAAAGGAATGACAGATACAGTAATACAGCACAGGAATAAAAAGAAAGAAAGTAAAAGATCACAAAGAGATTTTTTGTTCCAAGTAATGTTTTTTAATTCGGCTCTTAAGTCTCAAGAGACGGGCACGACGAATGTCCTCAGGCAAGGAATTCCACAGCTTGATTGCTCGAACTGTGAAAGACCTCGCATAGAAGTCAGTCTTGTGAGACGGCAGGTCAAGCGTTAATTTAGAACTGGCACGCAAATTGCGGACCAGGTTGCAGAGTGAAAAATAAAGCGATCTTTAAGATACGGAGGGGTGTAAGGGTGGGTCTTTCCCATACAGTAAAGGAGGATAAAAAGTAGTAAGGTAAATATATTATAAATTATTTTTGACAATAATGATAACAAATGAATTAAGTATGATAGTATCTCACAATAATACTATTTATAGTGGAAACTTAAATATTTAAATATAAATCTGGCGTGATATATATTCAGATATACCTAATTCTCAAAATGAGCTACGAACGAAAATTTTAAAAAGCTATTTTGCTATTTTATTATTAGGTAATAAATGTGAATTGATAATTTTCAAGCTTAAACACTATTTATTGGAAAGACTCCTTGCTGTTAACCACAGATAGCTTTTTCAAAAAGGCAAGATAAAGATTCAAACGTACATAGACTTACTTCAATGCAGGCAAATCGGTCGCGGGTCTGATATTTTATTTCCGACTTAGCCTCTAAGCGTGTAAATTCTTCAATTAATGCTTAAGTACTGCACGTGAATGAAATACCTACGAACACATGTAAGAAGAAGTATTATTAGCTTGTAGGTAAGGTACGTACCTTCACACCTCGGTGACGAGTCACTCCACTGGTAATCTTCAGTACAAACTTCCTGACGGGCCAACGAGGCGGTAGTTGGCAGTGCACGAGTATTGGATGACGCTTCCTAAGTGTGTAGTCCCGTTAAGAAGTTCCGCCGAACCATACACAAGAGGTTGTAGTTTTCCACAGTCCACATCTGTAAGAAATTATTTATCTCCATGCTAAACACATATTTATGTTGGTACTTATTTTCACATCCGCTCGTATAGTTAACGGAAACACTTCCGACAAACAGTAGGTGTCGATACCCAATATCAACTATTGTTGTCAAGACAGGCAGGAAAATGACTTAAAATTGCACGTAGATATCGTGTTAGTTCGAATACGTTGCGACCCCTTAATATTTTTAAAATAATGCTGAAGATGATTTCTTAAGGTAAAATAAACACTGCTTCGAGGTCTGTATCAAAGAAATGTGTGCCAATGATAAAGGAGGCACAGGCAGTTATTAAATATTCAGTTATTTCACTGCTAGGTTTAAGTATTTCATAAGTAGGCAAATGAGCAGACCTGATACAATGGCCTCCTATTAGCACCACCCGTGACCGTGAGGTTCGTTGTGATCACGAAATACAATGTAACGTAACCATGGACGTATAAAAAAATACGGACGGAAAATCAAGTGTGGCCAGTTTTTGTATGGTAAACCACAAAATATTAAGACAATTGGCGCGCTTCTGTCAACAGAGCCATAGATTATGTTAGAAAACACATATATAAAAAAGAGCATAGCCTCTGTTGTGAAATTGTGCAAAAACCAGTGTACAAAAGAAAAACAATCAAAAATTACGTATCATAAGTAAATGAACAACTTGATTACATATTTTAAGTTTTATACCCTAAAATCTGACAAAATATTTCTCAAAATCACATCATCGTCGATGGCCATTGGAGCAGACGAGTTCTGAAGTGGAGACCGCGTCTTGGCAAGCGTAGCGTAGGACGCCCTCCGGCCCGATGGACTGACGACTTGCGAAAGGTCGCTAGTGGAAGCTGGATGAGAAAAGCGGAGAACCGGGATGTCTGGCGCAAAATGGGGGAAGCCTATGTCCAGCAGTGGACTGCGATAGGTTGAAGCGAATATCATAGTCAGCAGTTGTCATTTCGGGGACACATCTTAAATATATTTTTAATGACTGTCCGTCCGTATTTTTTACACGTCCATGTAACTATTATATGAATTGTGACTTACTTAGGCGATTCCCCGGACCACTCGCCGTCGGGCTGGCACAGCAGGCTCTGCTCACCCACCAGCTTGTGCCCGCGCTCGCAGTGGAAGTCGATGGTTGAGTGTACGTTGTAGTCGTACGCCTCCATATACCCACCAGACGGCACTTCGGGCTCAGGGCATGTTATCACTAAAAAAAATTAAAGAAAAAATTTAAATTGACCAAAAAAATACTACACAATTACAAGAAATAAAAATAATAAATAGACAAACAAACATAAAAGTATACTCTATAAGCAATGATATTCTGTATATACTTTTTACATCATTGACTTTAAGTCAAAAGGACCTGCCTCAGTTTATGCTGCAGTGTGTACTCTTGTGAGTATAAAGAAAGTTATTACGATTTTATTAGCACGCAACAGCGCTGATCTTCTGGCAGAGCCTACGTGACGACGAGCCAATACCTTTAATCAACACTGCATGATGAATATATATCTTATTAACCTTATCCAAGGTGGATAAAGATAATAAGTATATTTTACTTAGAGATCAAACTCTTTGGATTAACATAAAGTCTTTTCCTTATTTTTATTTTTCTCAAAGAATTCAAAGTCTTAGAAACTGTTTACATCGCCAGATTTAAACTCATTGACTACACTGGGCTTAATGTGTCTTATAATTAAATTTAAAGCTTTAAAGTTTAAATTAAAAATCTATTAGGTACTGCAGCTAGCTGCTGCGTTAACTCAACGTCTCGAAGTGGATCTTAGTAAGTAAATAAATGATCTTTACTTTTTAGTTATAATTACTAGTACCCTCAAGTTATCATTTTCATAGTATGTTGCAGTCGCCATAAATGTACTCACATTCACAAGACGGTATGTCGTGCGACCATTTCCCGTCTCTGTTACAAGTGAGCTCCACAGCGCCAGCCAGCCAGTACTCAGGTTCGCAGCTGAACTGCGCGACGGAGCCATACGTGGTAGTGCCATTCAGGAGTCTGAAGGAACCCTTGTGAACTTGCGCCGGGGTGCCGCAATCAACGTACTTGCACGACGGAGGGGTACCGGACCACACACCGCCCAGGGTGCATGTAACGCTCTGTGTTAGTAAAGTATACATTAGAATAAACATTCAACATTTGAGGTGTATTAAAACTAACGTAGGTAACTTTACGATTTTGTTCTTCTTTGGTTCGGGATGAGGGCACTGTAACTAGTAAAACTTGGATATACTAGTAAAACTACTGGATATTCTTATACCTGGTAATTTTACGTGCTCAGGTCATGAGACTTGACATATGTCGTCTCTGGTGATTGGCGCAGGGTAGTTGTTGGAGGAAAATATCCTGTCAGGGACTGTCAAACGATGGAACTGTCGAGCTACCACACGCATTGGCTGATACTCATAACCTACAAATCATCATTCCCCTATCTGTTTAGTAAGAATTTTCAAGAAGAGCGTAATACGATACTTATTATTAATTAACTGAAGCTTAGTTTATCAAATACCGTCGGAGCAGACGAGTTTAACATGGGAGACTGCATCTTGGCAAGGGTAGCGTAGGAAACTTCCGGTGAGATGCAAGTACTGTATCGTAGGGACTTGCGAATGTCCAATAGTAGACGGTGATATTTTGAGGTAGAGTTTGGCTCGGTACCTACTGAGTGGTCTAGGTAGGTATTTACAATACTGATGGATATCGTCTTTTGACGAGTGTTATTTACCTTCATCTGTTTCTCTTTATGTTGACACTGTAGCTGTTAAAATATCTGGGTATATAATAATCACTTTACATCTACCATTACAAATATGACGCAGAGTGGTATTAAAGAACAACACTTCATCATTCTATCATGGACAGATTGTATCTACCACTTACAATCAGGTGTGCGACCTGATCGCCCCGTTCATTATATAAATAAAGTAAAAATACCAATCCAGGCATATACTGCTTTGTTACGGGCTGAGGGAAGAAAATGCAATAATGTTACATTATATCCTCATATCACAAGTGAACCACTACACAATATTGTTTGCTTTGCTGCTTGCTCATTTCATTACACAGTTCAAAGCTAAGGTTAAGCAGTTGTTAGACCGACATGCAATGCAAAATACATTTCTTTTGCGACAAACATCATTTTAATGAATTAAAATAGTAACTTACCGGAGGACCGAAGAGTAAGAATCCATTCTGGCAAGTATATGTGGCTAAGGAGCCAGCCTTATGGCCTCCCACTGACACTGTGGCACTGGCCACTGGCGGTGGCTCTGGACACCAGTCGAATAGACACCTTGGAGCGTCTCCAGTCCAAAGACCCTCATCACCACAGTTTCTCTCCGCATCGCCGACTAAAGTGTAGTTTTCACGGCATGTGTAAATCGCTTTTGCGCCGTGAGTTGTCCTTTTATCTACCAGGGATACCTCACCATCTTGGATTGTGGTTAGACTGCCGCAATCAACAACTGGAAAATAAACGATAAATCTAACTGAATCACAATTTAACCAAAGAGAAAAACTTTCTAACAATCACCTTTCCGTCACCTACAATTAGGTAATATCAAGTAATTTAGATATTTCTTATATCTATGTGTAATGATAGCTTACTGTTGCTTAGCACACAAGGGATCCAATATAAACATACATCATCAGCTTGACGGCAGGTTGCAGGCCTTCCCGCACAGCAGAGTTTTGGGTTGATTAGGGCGAAACCCACTATGCAGGCCCAATGCAGGGTAGGTTACCATCCTATGATTATAGCTGGGACCGACGTATAACGTGCCTTCCGAAGCAAGGAATTATCTTTTTGACCAAGTGATTCAGCTTGCAATGTCCTACCCAAACTAAGAAAATCGCACAAGGTGACATTTCCCCGGGGTATTCCAACCCACGACCTCCAGCGATCTAAGCCGATTAGCCGACCGAACGAACATATGAGTTAATAATCGTAAATACAGAGTGGAAAAACACCGCAAGATAATAAACACAAATAAAATCTTATGAAATAAAAAGTCTGAGAAAACTTGGCACAACATGGGATAGAAGCGAACCACTCCAGGTCACGACTTTTTGGGAACCACTCTTGATAGCAGTCTAACCTTTGGCCACATATGGAAACAGAAGCTGCAGAACTGCGTTCGCTCTTAGGCGCCTAGTTTGCCTGATGCTCCTAGTAAATTATTGTCTCTTAGTAATAACAAAAGCATTGGCTCATTGGTGTGGACTGTTGCCTTTCAATCTGGTGGATGCAGTAAATCCCGCCGCGTACCAATGTCTTTTCGAATTTTCGAAATTATATGTTCGTTTATCCGATGCTATTACGGTGAAGGAAAACATCGTGAGGAAACCTGCTTGTGCGTGAAGTCAGCCAACCCGCACTGGACCCGCGTGGACGAGTAAGGCCTATCCACCCTATACGGGTAAGCTCGTGTCCCTCGGTGGAGACGTTTTAATGATTACATGGCGAGACCTATTATGCTGGTGTGGTATTCGTCTGCGTCCACTCACGTCAATAGGCTGCAAGCCATTCACAAAAAGTTCATGTATAAAGCCACTGGTGCATCGCGATTCTCGGTAGTTAAGTAAAGCAAATCACATAAGGTTGCCTACATCCACATAAGGTTGCCGACAATCTCACAGTACCTAAAGTTGGCGAATAGACGCTACTTACTTCGGCTCGGTAACAACAATCACTGTCTGCGCCACATCGGTGGCCAACGTGGCTAACACTTTAAAAACACATCAAATCGACATCCAGAGTTCGTGTAACTAGAGTATGTAGGGCCTTTTTCGCTCCAGATATAAACTAGTTACCAGTTACCTAGCCTTCCTCGCAAGGCTCTAGGTAATACCTAACGACGTCTCCAGGTATTTGAACCTCGGCTCGTTACGTAAAATTATAAGACTAACATCCATTTGCGTTGCTTAAAGGCTATTTGCTGCCAACAGCAGTGATCAGTTAGAAAAAAGGTTTTAGTCCACTCTCGCACCCTCGGCCCCTAAAAAATAAATTGTTTATTTGTTTCCTCTCGACACCTAAACATGGTTCACGCTGGGCTCCTATGGTCTGAGATCCACATACACCGTCTAAGTTGATTACCGGTATATAGTACTTAAGTACTTAGTACGGTAAGGTGCAAAATTGTATTTAAATAGGTCGATATTTTCTTTATAAATAGCAAAAAAAAAATTCAAATTCATGGTACAAAAATTAAAAAACCCCCGACACAAGAACTTTTAAAAAAGTAAAAAATAATAAAAGGAATAATGTTAAAGTACCTAAGAATCTATTAATAATTCTAAAAAAAAAGTCGCGTTGGGGGACCGCTCCTAATTTTTTCTTTCTTATCTACGATATTTTTCATATCAAGTTCAGTCCCCCAAGTACTTAAGTTCTTGTGTTGAAGGTTATTTTAAATTTTTATTTTATACTTTTTATAGGCAGGTTAGATTTTAGTATGAATTTACTTACTACAATTTAGATTCTTGCAAGGGTATAGATTACATTTAAGGTCAAGCTCGTTCGCTATTTTACTTATAAATTACTAGTTTTTCTTTCTATAAATAGGCTAAAGGTCACATTGTTACTGATCCCAAGTATATTTGCAGTCATTCGGTTGCTCTCCCCACTTTCACTCCTCACAACTTTTAAACGGCTCAACCGATTTTCATCGAACATGTCTAAGAACACTCGCGCATAAGTCACCTTTAATAAAAAAAAACTAAATTGAAACTGCTGCATGCGTTCGGGAGTTATGATGCCACAGACAGACAGACAGACACGTCAAAAATGTACTGGGACGTATGTTACGAAACCCAAAGGTTCTATTTACAAAAATAAAAAAAAATTATGTACCAACGTTTTTTATCTAATTCACGTGATACAACCAATTTGATTGGTTGTATCACGTGAATTAGAAGTGTTAAGAAAAAAATATCAATTGAAGGACATCAAATTTGGATTAGTATTTGAATATAAATTCAGAGATAGGTATCGAATAGACTGAAGATCTATTACCGTAACTTTACTTAAAATAAAATCCACTCAGACTCCTGCGGCCCGAGATCGAACTATGGTTGTGGGTCCAACGGACACTTCATTTGATGGGGGCCGAGGTGACGAGTGTGGACTAAACCGAAAAAGGTACCAAGTAAAAAATATTTTTTGAGAAATATTTGTAGAATTCGTAATGTCGAGATGTCAATAAATTGAGTACTTTATTCTCTCTCCATTAGGTATGTACTAGCTGTTCAAAAACTATTACTGATATTATTTTAAATAAATATATTTAAGCCTCATTTTAGATTTAACAAAATTGTTTCGATTCAAGCTACTCGTTATAGTTTAGTTCAAGGGACATTTAGTGACATTAAGATGTGATTTATTTTCTAGGAATGAGTGTTGTTTACGTCCTGTGACTAGCCATTAGCTAGTATTTTGTAAGAATATTTTCATTATATTTTTCAAAGGTCACCTTCCAAGAAATATTTAATTGCGACGACAGGTGTGTTGACAGGGTGTCATTTATCTAGTGAGTATTTTCCTCTGAGTATTTTCTTTATCCTCTAATGCAGTAAGTTCGTGGGAGGACGAGACTAGAAAAACAAAGTATCAAGTTACTTAATTTTAACATGGGATAGTGTTTCTAATGTTTTTCTATTTTCATGTTAAAGTAGGAGCGTCGGTGGCTCAATGGTGTGGACTGTCACCTTCGTACCGGGAGGCTGAGGTTCAAATCCTGCCACGTACCAATGTGTTTTCGAATTTTCGAAAATATATGTACGTTATCCGACGCTCTTACAATGAAGGAAAACATCGTGAGGAAACCTTCATGTACGCCTGCGAAGAGATTCGAAGGTTGTATGTGAAGTCGTCCGATCCGCACTGGGTCCGCTAGGACGACTAAGGCCTAATCACCCTATACGGGTAGGCTCGTGCCCCTTGGTGGGGACGTTTAAGGGGCTGATGATGTATTGTTAAAGGTGAATGTGAAAAAATATTATGTACCTACATTCAAGTATATGTATAGAAGATTGAGATCTGTTTGATTAATGTAAAGTTCCTTACAATGTTTCCCTTCAGCTGAACAAGCGAAAACTTTCCGCACTGCAATCTGCAAGGTATGTAACTAAGTTCTTACTGCTTTGAGATGTTGGATCAGCCAACATTGGAAATTGTTTTCAGACAATATTGATGCAACTAATAGGGATGATGATATATATATAATACCTATATATAAATTTGCTATGTTATCGATAGACACATTAATGGACTTTCCCAAAAACGCTTCATACAAATGGCTACATAATTATGACGTCACGCCTAAGTTAGTATGCATTATTAATTAATTTTGTACTAAACCATATTAAATGTGGCGTTTTGACAGGTCGCTACAATTAATTTTACCATTTGGCAGGATGAGCAGATTCATGGGCAGGAGCAGAATGGTTTCCAAAAGATTAGCATAAATATTCTGCAACCCAAGCCAACTAAAACTTTATTATGTCTGAAAGAAATTATAAACATGAATTGGAAAGGAGTATGAACAACCGCCAAACTTACATATTCTATGCATTGCACTAATAGTCGTTTCAAGACTTTTTGAGGACGCAGTGGTGGATTACGGCGGTTTGCAACCCTTATCCCCATAGCTATGCGGTGTGGGAAGCCAGTGCCTTGCAGTGGGCAATATCTTAACATTTATTTATTATATATAAAGTTTACTTACATTTACAGCTAGGTGCAGCTCCAGACCAAAATCCGTCATTCTTGCATTCCCTGGATTTGACTCCAAGCAGCTTGAATCCCTCAGGGCATTTGTACTGAATACTTGCTCCGACTGAGAAGTCGTTGCCTTCTATTGTAGTATTCAACAGCTTGTCCGGACTACCGCAAGAGTGAGGCACTGTTGAACAGCCAAAACATTATACAAGTATCCTTTTAAATATGTTATATATAGGTAGGTACAAGTTTAGTGTAATTGTCTATTTCATAAGATGTTTACAGATTAATTCGCTGGAAGCGGGTGTTTGTGTAAAGCATTGCAGTTATACAAATAGCATTATTTAAAATAACCAAAGTGTAATGGTACTTGCAGATTTAAGGCGACTAATGTTTTTATTAGCTTAGTATTATAATGACACATTTATAATATAAATAGTTTGTCGTTTTTAGCAAGTAGGTGTCTGGCCACATTGATAAGCAATCTGGTCTAATTCTCCGGTAGTGACGTGTAAAGTGAAGACCTAGGGATTCCAACCTATAATCGTGGGGTCACGCACTGATCTACACCCGAGTTGAAGGTTGAAAATAAATAATGCACAATCAGCTGAGCAAGTCATCAATTGTATGAGGAGATTGATGCACGTGTTACTTTCACGCATATACCTACGCACTACAAGTATAATGTATATTTAGCAAAACATACAACATAGGATGGCCAAATTGCATAATGAAGCTATTCATCTAGTTACTTCATCGCAAAGTGATAGCTGCGGTACTGAAATAACGTAGGTAAAGAAGGTGGTTACCAGTTTACGCATCATGGAAGTTTCCTTTATTTCGTTATACTGTTGACCAGTTTGATGAAATAAAGGAAACATACTTTTACAATACTTATGTGAAATGAAAATTTTATTATTTATACTCTTATCATAGTGATATAACATATATTCATTTTATTTCAAATCCATAAATATATATTTTTTAAATGCATACACATAAGCTTGCTATTCCTGGGTCACAAACGGTCTGCTTCTTACATATTTATGCTAATGTGGTTACTAATTTTTAGTAAATATGTAAAGTAATTACTTAATACCTAGCTGGTGCACTCATAAATTATACAACAGGGAAGCTACATTGTTATGATACATTGCAATATAATCTCGCTATCCCAACTCGCTTTGGCAAAGTAAGTAATTGTTAAAAATTCGCATCAGAAGCCTCACTGCAAAGCATTTTATACTTCATCAGTTTGCAATTATTATTTGTCGAATGTTACGCGCATGTTATGGAAATGTAATCAATTTAAACGAATTGATTTGCATGAGGATTTATAATGATATGTCTCCCTCCATAATAGTCATACTTTTAGCTGTATTCTTTGCCTACCATAAGCCCGTGACACCGCATTGCTGGATTTAGGCCTTCTCCACGAAAGGAAATCGTTTTGCCATCATCTTCACTTTTAGCAAGCAGGTTGAAGATAACAGTAGATACTTATTAAAGGTTCGTCATAATCAGCTCAAATACCTTGAGCGTTAGAGCAACGGATAAACGAATACCTATATAAATTCGGAAACACATTGTTACGAGCGGGATTTGAACCATTACTCATATACTTACTGAATTTAAATTATCTTCATTTGATCATAAATTTAATGTATCTTCAAAGGGACAATTACGTTTTAAAATGAAAGTTTAAAGCTCAACCCAAATATCCCTATCCGAATAAATTTTAATTGGAAAGACTTACTGCTAGATAAAATGCTTCACTTTCGCGCGAGCGCATTCGCGTTGCAATCAAATAAAGTAGATATGTACCTATGGAGGTGACACTCACGGTACTGGCAGATCCAGTTCAGGTAGTCCAGATTGCAGCCCACGTCGTTCCATAGCCAGGAGCGGCCTCCGTCCAGCACCACGCAGTTCTGCTCCCCGTTGTAGTTGTTCGGCTGATCCTTGCCCCAAGTAGGTCTCGATACCACTTCGCCTAAAACATTCAAGACCTCATAAAAACTCAATGTCTCTATACATTTGTCTTCGTCAGGGTAAAAAAGTATCCAAGGTAATAGTATATATCCATACTATTTTAATACCCACTTATTCGCATGAGCCCCGCGTGGTGGGTTACGGTCCAATCTCCCCAAAGCTATGATGTGCGGGAAGGCCTGTACTCTTCAGAGGACCGTTATAGGCTGATGATGATGAGGTTTAGGAACTTCCCGACGCCATTCATTGCCGTGGTCTCTCACTCCCGATCGCCATATCTTATAGTTTTTTTAGTTCAAAGCCAGTTATTTTATTTGATCTAGTTTGTAGTCACTTACCATCAACCCACTTCCACGTTCTGGAGGTTAGTCCAGGCTCTTTTTGTGCCCCAATCCACACCATCTGCGTTTTCAGCATAGATTTTCTTCTGTCTAGCTCTTGGATCAGGAAGCTTGAGGTAGCCCCCTGCAAAAAAAGGTATTATGTTTGATATTACGATCCAAATAAATAAAAAAAATCGTACCTCGAAATATAAAATAATTCATTCCTACGCATTTAACTTGTTGCAGTTAAAGTTAGTTATTATAATGATTTCTGGGTTAAATATTTTTTATTTTATTTTATTGACGACTAATTTGATGTTATATAGACGTCGACTACTACACCAAGAGTTCCGAGTTCGATCCCCGGGCAGTACAAACATTTGTAGGCATGATAATGCATGTTTGTATTGGTCTAGGTGTTTTCTATATAAGTGTAAGATTTTACGTATTTATTAAAAATATATACTAAGTATTAAACACCAGTTGTTTAGTACCCGGAATTCAAGCATCACGCTTAACTTAAGGCTAGATGGCGTTGTGTGATTGTCAGTGGATATTTAATTTAATTATTTTGATCAAAATATTTTTACCCACATTAAATACATATTTTGTTCATTAAATATTTTGTTAAAAATGGTGCCGACATTTTTATAATATCGTTATTTACGAATATTAAAATCTATTCAAATCATTGTGTAATTCGGTCTAGGATTTATTTTGAGACATGGCTACGAAATTCTTGAGGAAGTCCTTTTCAAGATTATGAAACAGATTTTTAAGCTTTTGAAGGTTTTATATTAGTAAGATAAGCACGAATAATGATAAGACGGATTTTTGAAGCCGTTTGGTATTGTCAATATATTCACAACAACCGATCAAACCACCATTCAATCAAATAATTTAATAATGTCCTGGCATTTATTCGCTCTGATCATTGAAAGGGCCAAGCACATACTTGTATGGAATGCATGGCTGTCTTGACAAATAGTTCAGTAACGGTTTCATAAGCGACCATTTCCATTAGATTTATATCCGAAAGTAGGCGATAGTAGCGCGTGGTCGGTGCAGCGATAATTAACACGTCCGCTTGTTACAGCAACTGTTTATATTCTAATTAGCCATTGTTAGCGATCGACCATTGTTATGCAGATGACTTTCCCATCTCTTGTTACAATGAGAGAAAAGGTCAATTTTCATAATCGTGACGAATGCAAGAACCTTTCGAGATTGACTAGAGATGTGCTGCTTTCTTTATTGAAAGCGTATTAGACAATTTTATTAGACAAATTGCCAAATCAATATATGATTATCCAAACATAAATGGGGAGTGGGAGGCGTGGGCCTGGATGCCGGGCTGGAGACAGGACGCTATGGAATAATTGTGATTATTGATTGCGATTCACGACTTCGACGAAAATATGGAAGAAAACGGCCTTTTTATGCTCGGGATTTCTCTTAGGGATAGTTAGGATAAGATCAGAAATGATTTAATCCGTAAGAGAACTAAAGTTACATGATATCGATATATAATATAGCCCGCAGGATCGGCAAGTTAAAATGGCAGTGGGCTGGTCACGTATGTCGCAGAACCGATGGCCGCTGGATAAGACAAATTCGGGAGTGAGGACAGCGTCTTGGCAAGCGTAGAGTCCAGCCCGATGGACTGACCACTTGCGAATGATCGCTGGTGGGGCTGATGAAAAAAGCGGAAGTCCGGGATATCTTGCGCAAAATGGGAGACCTATGTCCAGCAGGACTGCGATAGGTTGAGAGAGAGGCTTTCCTTAATAAACTGATTGTCTGAAAATAAGGTTTAACGTGCTTCGGGTGCACGTTAAGCCGACAATCTTAGGACGGTAGCCCATAACATCCACTGATCACGAATTCGGATTCCCGTGTGGAGGTTTGCTGCACGATCTCCCTATAGCTATATCTTCTCTGCAGGTGGACGTACAATGCCTTACCTGAAACCCATGTATGAGATCGCCCCCATGGGTGGCACTGCGCCGAGCCTCATCGAAGGAGGCCTTTTGCCACATTGAATTTCTAGCAGTTGCGGGAAAACGCCGCAAGCTCGATGTCAGCGACGCGCCGGGGGGCCAGCGTCGTTTGAGAACTCTGCAGACAATCAGACATTATTTATCATCTAGGTATAAAAGGTTCCACCGCAGTGCCAGATATCGACCAGTAAAAATACCCGTAAATAAATTACCGTGTATGAGTCTACTAATATCTGACGTTTGTCGTCTCCAATGGCGGCGCAGGGCAGTGTTGACGTAAAATAATGACTACATGTTATTAATTTTTTTTCAACATTGCATCCTTTATGGTCAGGCGTATCACTTACCACCAGGTGAGCGAACTGACCGTAGCGTTCACTTAATATTATCATAAAAAGTATAAGAATTCATAATTAAACACTGAAATAATCCATATACATCACCGTTTTGTTCATAATTATTGCTAATTGAAAATACTATCAGGCTAACTTACAAAATATTATTTGCACCACTAACACCAGATCTCTTAATTTTTAACAGCTGTTACATTCGTTTGGGTTTCGTTAAACGTCGTTGTCCAAGTTGTCTGTACTCTATTTGGGAACTGATATGGAGAACCTTATTTTGTCTTATCGTAGTAGAAATAGCCAGCATATTGAACCACATAAGTCATTCTATGTATTGTATGTATGTAGTGTACCTCATTAGGCTACTAAAACCCGAAATCAATAATGTAAAAGTATTGAAGGTAGTTTTAGTACCTTCAGTTGTGAAGACCTCGACTTCGCAGAGGACAGTGAGCCCTCTACCCCGACCAGTTGCAGAAACACGTGCTGTCCGACGAGCGGCCGCGCGCAGGTGAAGTTCTTAGTAACACCTTCATCTGAAACAGACAGTAACATTATTCGAAATGGAAAGAATAAACCATCAAGTAATCAAAACACACTAACGGACAGAGGAAACGAAACTCAGGTGAATCGGCACTTAAGGTTTAATGTTCCATGTTCCCCGTCTTTATCATGAGATATCAGGTGAAATAGATGGCAAGTCTTAGCCATTAATTTCAAAAGAGTTTAAATAAAAAATGACATGTAACTCCAAAAATATTATTTTTATTGGAATTTATACCTAGACAATCTCCTATGCATAATTGCTCGTGATTTACAGTTACACAACACAACCAACAATAAGTAAGGATCACAACTTCCATCGCTCTCTTCGTATACAAATATTATATTGTTCAGCTGTTGTACATAAATAAAATTATTATTCATGAGGCATGCTTAGTCGGTTGAAAGTAGGTAGTAATTATGGTTAGAATAAGATCTATTAATAAAATATTTATATTGTAGTAGTTAGACATGGAAATATTTTTTTCGAACTTCGTTGCGGAACTGTAATGAATGCTTTTAAATAAGAATACATTCATATAATTAGGCCACATCAAATTATCGATAAGACATGCCAGTGTTATTGACCTCTCTGTACAATCATGCCACGGATTTACCACTACGTAAAATTTTATACCATCTTCAATAGGAATTATCAGTTGATTATTATCCGTTTATTGACAAACAGTGTTGCACTCCGCGAGCCGCAACGCGCCGTGACGGAGTACAGTCAGTCGCGCACACAGCATTAAAACATGCAATGCCAATTTATAAGTAAGAAATCATAGTCTGCAAATGTTCACTACTGGTCTAAAGCCAGTGGTGCAATTTATAAATTCCCGTTGATATCGATCGCTCGAGTGCCGTAGTCCAGCTGAGGATTGTACCTTAGTAATGTATGGCTGATTTGGATTGATTTCGAAAACCGCAGTTATTTTATAAAAATGGTCCTCTTAATTGTTTTGGATACCAAAATGAAAACGCTCATCATCGCATCCTTGTACAGTTCATAACTGTTATCTTAACTCCTGAAGAACTCTTGAATAACTGTTAAAACTCATCTGTCGGTTACTATTATTAAAGTATTTTTAATTCAACATTTATATTTACAACTGTACCGTATCTCCAATGCTGTGGGAATCAGTTAAATTGACAATTGTTAATGACAATCGTGAAAACAAGTTGCTTCACTAGAAAGCGCAAGTATCTAATATATACTTTCGCTATGTAATTAGCTATCAGATCTATGTGGAGAAAAGTGCCGCTTTACATTTATTATTTTTCGCTTTTTGAACGTTAAGTACATTCTACTCGTTTTCAATTGCTGATTGATTGTATCGATACCTTGAAAGATTCAGCTACAGTAATCGATAGACTAAACTAAGATTAAATTATTAAAAAATAACCGAAAACATATTTATATAATTCGTTATAGACGTAATGCACAATTTACTAAACCACAGTAAGCAGACATTGGCTTGTACACATCACAGACGCCAAGAATATACCTAATGCAAGGCTTAGACTAATTAACCACTCGCTGATTCGTTTAATGTGAATAATTACGTAAAACCTTTTGTCTAGCATTATATAAGCGTTGGCTGTATCACCATTACCTACATTCTGGCTATTTGTACAATAAGTAAGTTAAAAATGAATTAATTACTGTATTTGTTCGTAATTGTTTGCTAAAAAGAAGTAATGCCGTTACGTAGGCTCGTATTTATTTGAAACTCGTATAATTTCAGTTTTTAAGTGTTTTAAGTGTAGGTTTCACACTTTATTACATCAAAAACTCATTTTTTAGGTTTGACATTATAGTTTTATTGAGATACTTTATTTATGTAAGTAGTATCCGTGATTGTTTCAATAACTAAGTTTTTTATAAGTTACGAAGTGAACGGGACAGTCAGGACGCTCACCTGTGGTAATTGATACGCCTGACCATGACTGAGCGGCATTGAAGGAAACCAACAACTGATAAACAGTTATAATTATCCATCAATGCCGCATTGCGCTCGCCACCCGAGACATCAGATGTTAGTCTCTATATACCCGGTCATTTCACTAGCTACAGTGCCCTTATCCCGAAACACAAAAGTGCATAACACTCCTGTTTCACAAGACGATTTCTGGCACTGCAGTGGTTACTACCTAGACGACTCAGTATCGAGTCCACCCTAGTCTACCACATAGTAATTCTCAATCATATTTTTTTATATATACAAACACATATTGAGCAACATATTAATGATAACATTGTAATAAGAATAATAGGGTTAATAGTTTCGATAAAATTATACAGAATTATTGGCAGTATCAGAAAACAACCCTGAATAATAAAGCCCAAGGTAGTTGCATGGTTGCATTCTCTTTACACGATCAACTAGTATTATATATCATCTACATCCTAATGCTTCTGCAATTAATCTAAATAATGTACATAATGACCTTATAAAGATTTTATTTGCAAACACTTCATACTGAAAAAGGAATTATTTATCCTATTGCTTATCTTAGTGTTATTGGCAACATTGGTCACTTAAGGGTACTACTAATGTTTGCATCCTAACTTATTTCATTAAAAGCTAAGGTACCATTAACAGGTAAGGTAATTGTGTTGAAAGATTTTTTAAGGACGTCGGGTATTTATAAATAAAATAATAGAACCAGAAGAGATCAGTATTCAATTTAATCAGGTCAAGCATAGCAACAATACAGAGGAATAGTTCTACTTTCGAAATCTTTTGAAATCTTTGAGCAGTTCATAGTTATCTCAATTAACAAATTCACGTGTTGATACTAACATGCCATTACCACTTACATGTACACGATTTTCTGTGAGTCCATACTTATTTGACCGTATAATTCGATCTGGGAACCTCAATTTAGTGCTTCTATTACTAATAGTCTGTAACTAGATTTGGCAACCCTTTAACGATCTGTAACGAACGCCACACACTATAATTTGCAATGATTTTTTAAGTACTGAGTGGCCAATTTTATTTGTCCTTTTGTATTTCGAAAAGCTCTCTCTCTCTCTTCAACCTATCGCAGTCCACTGCTGGACATAGGTCTCCCCCATTTTGCGCCAGATATCCCGGTCCTCCGCTTTTCTCATCCAGCTCCCACCAGCGACCTTCCGCAAGTCGGTCCATCGGGCCGGAGGGCGTCCTACGCTACGCTTGCCAAGACGCGGTCTCCACTCCAGAACTCGTCTGCTCCAACGGCCATCGGTTCTACGACATACGTGACCAGCCCACTGCCACTTCAACTTGCTGATCCGGCGGGCTATGTCGGTAACTTTAGTTCTCTTGCGGATTAAATCATTTCTGATCTTATCCCTAAGAGAGACTCCAAGCATAGCTCGCTCCATTGCGCGTTGAGTGACTTTGAACTTGTGAACCAATCCCGCAGTCAGTGTCCATGTCTCAGCTGCGTATGTTAGCACGGGTAGGACGCATTGCTCAAAGACTTTCGTCTTTAAGCATTGCGGAATAGTTGACGTTAAGACATGACGTAGCTTACCGAATGCCGCCCAGCCCAACTGAACCCTCCTACTAGCCTCCTTCTCGAAGTTATGCCGGCCAAGTTGGATGGTTTGGCCCAGGTAGATATACTCCTGCACAACCTCGAGACGGACGCCATCGACGCATATCGGTTGTGGCATGACACGACTGTTGAACATGACTTTGTCTTGTCCAAATTCATGCCAAGCCCAACTCGTCGGGAAGATTCATTTAGGCTGTTCAGCATCTCCGCAAGCTCTTCCGATGACTCTGCCACGATGACGATATCGTCAGCAAAACGAAGATGAGAAATAAACTCTCCATTGACGTTGACGCCTCGTTCAGACCAGTCCAGGGTCTTGAAGACATCCTCCAATGCGTTTGTGAACAGTTTCGGGGATATTACATCCCCCTGTCTCACACCACGACGCAATTGGATGGGTCTTGTCCGCTGGTCTTGGATCTGAACGGTCATCGTCGCTGCGTTGGAGAGACACTTCATCACCTCGATATATCGCCAGTCGATACCGCATCGCTGCAGAGCCTCCAGAACAGCCCAGGTTTCGACGGAGTCGAAGGCTTTCTCGTAGTCCACAAATGCCATACACAGCGGCTGGTTATACTCTTCGGTCTTCTGTATAAGCTGCCGAACAGTATGGATGTGGTCCACGGTGCTGTAGCCTTTTCGAAACCCAGCCTGCTCCGGTGGTTGGAATTCGTCAAGTCTTATGGCGAGACGGTTCGCTACAACTCTGGAAAACAACTTATAGACGTGGCTCAGAAGCGCTATCGGTCTGTAATTCTTCAAGAGAGTTTTGTCACCCTTCTTGAAGAATAAGACGACAACGCTTCTGGACCACGCATTAAAGAGCTCAACTAATGCCCTAAGGACGGGCTGTCCACCGGCTTTTAGGAGCTCTGTCGTAATACCGTCATCCCCGGGGCCCTCCCATTCCTAAGTTGCTCCAGTGCTGCACTAATCTCGCTAACGTCAACATCCGGGATATCCTGCGTATAATGGCGCCTTAGTGGGGCACGTGGATCTTCGGTGTCCTCGGTCTGTGGCTGATGAGCGCTCGATGAAAACAGTCGTCCATAGAATTTCTCAACCTCTTCCAGGATCTGTGGGCGAGTCGCAAGTAATTGCCCATCTGCTGTCTTAAGCTTAACCAGATGGCTCTTCCCAAGTGGTTTTTGGAAAACTTTGGGCCCCCTGTTCTGTTCAATAAGGTCCTTAATGAACCTTGTATTGAAACAGCGGAGGTCCCTGCGAACGAGTTTTCGTATCCGCTTGGAGAGAGCCTGATATTCTGGCGAAGCAACAAAAGCTCTACTTATACTCTTAATATATCGAAACCTTATTGCTTATATGTTTGAAGTAATCTCTGGCAGATTCTACAATCATGTCATGGGTAGGTGTTTGACAAATATTAACTCTAGTCCCTCCATACTTCGGCAGAAACTTTCAGCCGTAGGTCCAGGCTACTATTGTTTGACAATAGAATCAAATTTGACATTCATAAGTGTTCTCTATGGACCTAAATTAAATAATATCTTCATTTCATTTGTCTTGAACATTTACCCAGCCATATTGGGTCCATTGCCATTGGACATTGGTAGGCGAGTTATGATGGCCCAATCTCCAAATAATCATTATAATGTCAAAGGTAAATAATTAAGATGATAACTACAAATAAAATCAAGATTAGAAATCATATTAACTATCGATTCATGTCATACCGTTTCATTACTTAATTGAATACACCAGCTTGTGCCTTATTATCAGCTTAAAATTGTGTGTTTAAAATGTTATGGACTTTCGGTACACGTGTCAACGCTTGCTTTGCTTTGCCATCAGAGTCCGAAGCTTGGTTACTTTCCATGTATTGCCTTTGAAAACTTTTATTTTTTATGTTTATATGTAATGTGTCTACGCGTCGATCTGTAATTATGTTACTAACCCTGCGTAACACTTAGCTTAAGTTACTTTTTACTGTTCCTACTGTACCTTAATAATCTGTTTCAATAAACACAGTTATTTCATAAATTCAAATTTTTATAAAATAAGCGAACCAAAATTGAGGAATATTTGAATTATGATTAGCATGATGAAGTGCCAGTGGACAGGGCTAATTATGCGAAGAACTGATAGCCAATGGAATGGAAAGGCCCTTAATTGGCGATAGTGGAATCCACGGCGTGTCTGACCATGAACGTAGGGACCAACGATACTGATGATTGGGACCAGTTATCATGGAAGTCATTATGAGAGGTAATTGTTACGCATTAGACGTATTAGTTTAGTTTTAATGATATGATGAATGAAACTAAGCAGCGTTTTGCTACTCGTATATAAAAAGAATCCGCTGATGGAAAATAAATTTTGTTTCAACTGTCAGGCTACATTTTTTATAAGTCAAACTTATAGTGTCTTTCACTTTACCTCTTATAATTTGTAACTGTACTCTACCACTCTTAATAATACGAGGAACAAAATAATTATTGTAATACATTTATGCCTATATCTACTTTGAGATCCTTACTTATATTATTTTACAAACACAGGACAATACATCGAAGGACGATATGTAAAAAAATAAACAAGGACTGCGGTTTTAATTTTTAAATAATTTCATAAAAATAATAAAAGCAGTCTCGGTTCTCTCGTGTCAAAAGTCAATCTAATTGTTCACCAAATCTCATTAATTTTTTGTAATAGCCTTGTATTGGACAATGTCAATTCAAAGTTCGTAACAAATTGTTATAAAAGGGGAAATTGAGGTACGGGCCTACTATACATATGAAAATACGTGGTAACCTAGACATATAACTCGATACAAGTTCCCCTCAGGCAAAACTTATTTGTCAGGGTATACGTATAGGTTCTGCGTACTGCAATTAAGTTACGTGTCCCTCGACGTCATAACGTCGTCGGAGGCAAAAACGAGCTTGCATCGCCGCGCCGGTTCTCAGCGCTAGAGAGTATGGGAACTGATACGATTTCCACTTTCATTTGATCGACTGATACATTAGTAAGACGCCGTGATTATCAGAATGTACTTAATGTTTTAATCACAGAGTATTACTAGCTATTTGTTTCGTTGTTACTTTGTAATGCGCTTGGTTACATTAGGTATTTAGCAAGTGATCGCTTGTCTATAGTTGTGTCATAGCATTTATCTCAAATGAGTAACAAGTTAATCTCAGTTACAAGTTAATTAAAAGTACAATAACTTGCTTATCAAAACTTAACTACAAGTGGTAGTATCAAATTATTATAGTAGCAATTATGTAAAGAATAGAAATATAAAGTTAAGTTCAAACTTTAAAATAAACTGTATATAATTTGTACAACTTTATTTAACTGTTAAGGTATGAATACCACGTTTTTATTAAGACATCAGATAGATTTTTCGGATAAAAGTAGAATTTGATAACGGTGTTCACAAGTGAATTGAGGTCAAGCTGNATTCAAATCTTGTGTAATTCGGTCTAGGATTTATTTTGAGACATGGCTACAAATTCTTGAGAACTCCTCTCAAGATATGAAACAGATGTTTTTAAGCTTTTGAAGGTTTTATATTAGTAAGATAAGCACGAATAATGATAAGACGGATTTTTGAAGCCGTTTGGTATTGTCAATATATTCACAACAACCGATCAAACCACCATTCAATCAAATAATTTAATAATGTCCTGGCATTTATTCGCTCTGATCATTGAAAGGGCCAAGCACATACTTGTATGGAATGCATGGCTGTCTTGACAAATAGTTCAGTAACGGTTTCATAAGCGACCATTTCCATTAGATTTATATCCGAAAGTAGGCGATAGTAGCGCGTGGTCGGTGCAGCGATAATTAACACGTCCGCTTGTTACAGCAACTGTTTATATTCTAATTAGCCATTGTTAGCGATCGACCATTGTTATGCAGATGACTTTCCCATCTCTTGTTACAATGAGAGAAAAGGTCAATTTTCATAATCGTGACGAATGCAAGAACCTTTCGAGATTGACTAGAGATGTGCTGCTTTCTTTATTGAAAGCGTATTAGACAATTTTATTAGACAAATTGCCAAATCAATATATGATTATCCAAACATAAATGGGGAGTGGGAGGCGTGGGCCTGGATGCCGGGCTGGAGACAGGACGCTATGGAATAATTGTGATTATTGATTGCGATTCACGACTTCGACGAAAATATGGAAGAAAACGGCCTTTTTATGCTCGGGATTTCTCTTAGGGATAGTTAGGATAAGATCAGAAATGATTTAATCCGTAAGAGAACTAAAGTTACATGATATCGATATATAATATAGCCCGCAGGATCGGCAAGTTAAAATGGCAGTGGGCTGGTCACGTATGTCGCAGAACCGATGGCCGCTGGATAAGACAAATTCGGGAGTGAGGACAGCGTCTTGGCAAGCGTAGAGTCCAGCCCGATGGACTGACCACTTGCGAATGATCGCTGGTGGAGGCTGGATGAAAAAAGCGGAAGTCCGGGATATCTTGCGCAAAATGGGGGAGACCTATGTCCAGCAGTGACTGCGATAGGTTGAAGAGAGAGGCTTTCCTTAATAAACTGATTGTCTGAAAATAAGGTTTAACGTGCTTCGGGTGGCACGTTAAGCCGACAATCTTAGGACGGTAGCCCATAACATCCACTGATCCACGAATTCGGATTCCCGTGTGGAGGTTTGCTGCACGATCTCCCTATAGCTATATTCTTCTCTGCAGTGGGACGTACAATGCCTTACCTGAAACCCATGTATGAGATCGCCCCCGTGGGATTGGCACTGGCGCCGAGCCTCATCGAAGGAGGCTCCTTTGGCCACATTGAATTCGTAGCAGTTGCGGGAAAACGCCGCAAGCTCGATGTCAGCCGACGCGCCGGCGGGGGCGCAGCGGTCGTTTGAGAACTCTGCAGACAAATCAGACATTATTTAGTCATCTAGGTATAAAAGGTTCCACCGCAGTGCCAGATATCGACCAGTAAAAAATACCCGTAAATAAATTACCGTGTATGAGTCTACTAATATCTGACGTTTGTCGTCTCCAATGGCGGGCGCAGGGCAGTGTTGACGTAAAATAATGACTACATGCTTTTATTAATTTTTTTTCAACATTGCATCCTTTATGGTCAGGCGTATCACTTACCACCAGGTGAGCGAACTGACCGTAGCGTTCACTTAATATTATCATAAAAAAGTATAAGAATTTCATAATTGAAACACTGAAATAATCACCATTACATCACCGTTTTGTTCATAATTATTGCTAATTGAGGAAAATACTATCAGGCTAACTTACAAAATATTATTTGCACCACTAACACCAGATCTCTTAATTTTTAACAGCTGTTACATTCGTTTGGGTTTCGTTAAACGTCGTTGTCCAAGTTGAGGTCTGTACTCTATTTGGGAACTGATATGGAGAACCTTATTTTGTCTTATCGTAGTAGAAAATAGCCAGCATATTGAACCACATAAGTCATTCTATGTATTGTATGTATGTAGTGTACCTCATTAGGCTACTAAAACCCGAAATCAATAATGTAAAAGTATTGAAGGTAGTTTAGTACCTTCAGTTGTGAAGACCTCGACTTCGCAGAGGGACAGTGAGCCCTCTACCCCGACCAGTTGCAGAAACACGTGCTGTCCGACGAGCGGCCGCGCGCAGGTGAAGTTCTTAGTAACACCTTCATCTGAAACAGACAGTAACATTATTCGAAATGGAAAGAATAAACCATCAAGTAATCAAAACACACTAACGGACAGAGGAAACGAAACTCAGGTGAATCGGCACTTAAGGTTTAATGTTCCATGTTCCCCGTCTTTATCATGAGATATCAGGTGAAATAGATGGCAAGTCTTTAGCCATTAATTTCAAAAAGAGTTTAAATAAAAAATGACATGTAACTCCAAAAATATTATTTTTATTGGAATTTATACCTAGACAATCTCCTATGCATAATTGCTCGTGATTTACAGTTACACAACACAACCAACAATAAGTAAGGATCACAACTTCCATCGCTCTCTTCGTATACAAATATTATATTGTTCAGCTGTTGTACATAAATAAAATTATTTATTCATGAGGCATGCTTAGTCGGTTGAAAGTAGGTAAGTAATTATGGTTAGAATAAGATCTATTAGAATAAAATATTTATATTGTAGTAGTTAGACATGGAAATATTTGTTTTTCGAACTTCGTTGCGGAACTGTAATGAATGCTTTTAAATAAGAATACATTCATATAATTAGGCCACATCAAATTATCGATAAGACATGCCAGTGTTATTGACCTCTCTGTACAATCATGCCACGGATTTACTACGTAAAATTTTATACCATCTTCAATAGGAATTATCAGTTGATTATTATCCGTTTATTGACAAACAGTGTTGCACTCCGCGAGCCGCAACGCGCCGTGACGGAGTACAGTCAGTCGCGCACACAGCATTAAAACATGCAATGCCAATTTATAAGTAAGAAATCATAGTCTGCAAATGTTCACTACTGGTCTAAAGCCAGTGGTGCAATTTATATAAATTCCCGTTGATATCGATCGCTCGAGTGCCGTAGTCCAGCTGAGGATTGTACCTTAGTAATGTATGGCTGATTTGGATTTGATTTCGAAAACCGCAGTTATTTTATAAAAATGGTCCTCTTAATTGTGTTTTGGATACCAAAATGAAAACGCTCATCATCGCATCCTTGTACAGTTCATAACTGTTATCTTAACTCCTGAAGAACTCTTGAATAACTGTTAAAACTCATCTGTCGGTTACTATTATTAAAGTATTTTTAATTCAACATTTATATTTACAACTGTACCGTATCTCCAATGCTGTGGGAATCAGTTAAATTGACAATTGTTAATGACAATCGTGAAAACAAGTTGCTTCACTAGAAAGCGCAAGTATCTAATATATACTTTCGCTATGTAATTAGCTATCAGATCTATGTGGGAGAAAAGTGCCGCTTTACATTTATTTATTTTTCGCTTTTTGAACGTTAAGTACATTCTACTCGTTTTCATTGCTGATTGATTGTATCGATACCTTGAAAGATTCAGCTACAGTAATCGATAGACTAAACTAAGATTAAATTATTAAAAAATAACCGAAAACATATTTATATAATTCGTTATAGACGTAATGCACAATTTACTAAACCACAGTAAGCAGACATTTGGCTTGTACACATCACAGACGCCAAGAATATACCTAATGCAAGGCTTAGACTAATTAACCACTCGCTGATTCGTTTAATGTGAATAATTACGTAAAACCTTTTGTCTAGCATTATATAAGCGTTTGGCTGTATCACCATTACCTACATTCTGGCTATTTGTACCAATAAGTAAGTTAATAAATGAATTAATTACTGTATTTGTTCGTAATTGTTTGCTAAAAAGAAGTAATGCCGTTACGTAGGCTAGTATTTATTTGAAACTCGTATAATTTCAGTTTTTAAGTTTTTTAAGTGTAGGTTTCACACTTTATTACATCAAAAACTCATTTTTTTAGGTTTGACATTATAGTTATTATTGAGATACTTTATTTATGTAAGTAGTATCCGTGATTGTTTCAAATAACTAAGTTTTTTATAAGTTACGAAGTGAACGGGACAGTCAGGACGCTCACCTGGTGGTAATTGATACGCCTGACCATGACTGAGCGGCATTGAAGGAAACCAACAACTGATAAACAGTTATAATTATCCATCAATGCCGCATTGCGCTCGCCACCCGAGACATCAGATGTTAGTCTCTTATACCCGGTCATTTCACTAGCTACAGTGCCCTTATCCCGAAACACAAAAGTGCATAACACTCCTGTTTCACAAGACGATTTCTGGCACTGCAGTGGTTACTACCTAGACGACTCAGTATCGAGTCCACCCTAGTCTACCACATAGTAATTCTCAATCATATTTTGTTATATATACAAACACATATTGAGCAACATATTAATGATAACATTGTAATAAGAATAATAGGGTTAATAGTTTCGATAAAATTATACAGAATTATTGGCAGTATCAGAAAACAACCCTGAATAATAAAGCCCAAGGTAGTTGCATGGTTGCATTCTCTTTACACGATCAACTAGTATTATATATCATCTACATCCTAATGCTTCTGCAATTAATCTAAATAATGTACATAATGACCTTATAAAGATTTTATTTGCAAACACTTCATACTGAAAAAGGGAATTATTTATCCTATTGCATTATCTTAGTGTTATTGGCAACATTGGTCACTTAAGGAGGGTACTACTAATGTTTGCATCCTAACTTATTTCATT
Source organism: Leucinodes orbonalis (assembly GCA_019425675.1). Classification (NCBI taxonomy): domain Eukaryota; kingdom Metazoa; phylum Arthropoda; class Insecta; order Lepidoptera; family Crambidae; genus Leucinodes; species Leucinodes orbonalis. The sequence continues at coordinate 79,095 of PQWD01001543.1, read as the reverse complement.
AAAAGCTAAGGTACCATTAACAGGTAAGGTAATTGTGTTGAAAGATTTTTTAAGGACGTCGGGTATTTATAAATAAAATAATAGAACCAGAAGAGATCAGTATTCAATTTAATCAGGTCAAGCATAGCAACAATACAGAGGAATAGTTCTACTTTCGAAATCTTTTTGGAAATCTTTGAGCAGTTCATAGTTATCTCAATTAACAAAATTCACGTGTTGATACTAACATGCCATTACCACTTACATGTACACGATTTTCTGTGAGTCCATACTTATTTGACCGTATAATTCGATCTGGGAACCTCAATTTAGTGCTTCTATTACTAATAGTCTGTAACTAGATTTGGCAACCCTTTAACGATCTGTAACGAACGCCACACACTATAATTTGCAATGATTTTTTTAAGTACTGAGTGGCCAATTTTATTTGTCCTTTTGTATTTCGAAAAGCTCTCTCTCTCTCTTCAACCTATCGCAGTCCACTGCTGGACATAGGTCTCCCCCATTTTGCGCCAGATATCCCGGTCCTCCGCTTTTCTCATCCAGCTCCCACCAGCGACCTTCCGCAAGTCGTCGGTCCATCGGGCCGGAGGGCGTCCTACGCTACGCTTGCCAAGACGCGGTCTCCACTCCAGAACTCGTCTGCTCCAACGGCCATCGGTTCTACGACATACGTGACCAGCCCACTGCCACTTCAACTTGCTGATCCGGCGGGCTATGTCGGTAACTTTAGTTCTCTTGCGGATTAAATCATTTCTGATCTTATCCCTAAGAGAGACTCCAAGCATAGCTCGCTCCATTGCGCGTTGAGTGACTTTGAGCTGCGTATGTTAGCACGGGTAGGACGCATTGCTCAAAGACTTTCGTCTTTAAGCATTGCGGAATAGTTGACGTTAAGACATGACGTAGCTTACCGAATGCCGCCCAGCCCAACTGAACCCTCCTACTAGCCTCCTTCTCGAAGTTATGCCGGCCAAGTTGGATGGTTTGGCCCAGGTAGATATACTCCTGCACAACCTCGAGACGGACGCCATCGACGCATATCGGTTGTGGCATGACACGACTGTTGAACATGACTTTGTCTTGTCCAAATTCATGCCAAGCCCAACTCGTCGGGAAGATTCATTTAGGCTGTTCAGCATCTCCGCAAGCTCTTCTGATGACTCTGCCACGATGACGATATCGTCAGCAAAACGAAGATGAGAAATAAACTCTCCATTGACGTTGACGCCTCGTTCAGACCAGTCCAGGGTCTTGAAGACATCCTCCAATGCGTTTGTGAACAGTTTCGGGGATAACATCCCCCTGTCTCACACCACGACGCAATTGGATGGGTCTTGTCCGCTGGTCTTGGATCTGAACGGTCATCGTCGCTGCGTTGGAGAGACACTTCATCACCTCGATATATCGCCAGTCGATACCGCATCGCTGCAGAGCCTCCAGAACAGCCCAGGTTTCGACGGAGTCGAAGGCTTTCTCGTAGTCCACAAATGCCATACACAGCGGCTGGTTATACTCTTCGGTCTTCTGTATAAGCTGCCGAACAGTATGGATGTGGTCCACGGTGCTGTAGCCTTTTCGAAACCCAGCCTGCTCCGGTGGTTGGAATTCGTCAAGTCTTATGGCGAGACGGTTCGCTACAACTCTGGAAAACAACTTATAGACGTGGCTCAGAAGCGCTATCGGTCTATAATTCTTCAAGAGAGTTTTGTCACCCTTCTTGAAGAATAAGACGACAACGCTTCTGGACCACGCCTCTGGTGTAGTTCCTTGGTGATGACGGCATTAAAGAGCTCAACTAATGCCCTAAGGACGGGCTGTCCACCGGCTTTTAGGAGCTCTGTCGTAATACCGTCATCCCCGGGGCCTCCCATTCCTAAGTTGCTCCAGTGCTGCACTAATCTCGCTAACGTCAACATCCGGGATATCCTGCGTATAATGGCGCCTTAGTGGGGCACGTGGATCTTCGGTGTCCTCGGTCTGTGGCTGATGAGCGCTCGATGAATACAGTCGTCCATAGAATTTCTCAACCTCTTCCAGGATCTGTGGGCGAGTCGCAAGTAATTGCCCATCTGCTGTCTTAAGCTTAACCAGATGGCTCTTCCCAAGTGGTTTTTGGAAAACTTTGGGCCCCCTGTTCTGTTCAATAAGGTCCTTAATGAACCTTGTATTGAAACAGCGGAGGTCCCTGCGAACGAGTTTTCGTATCCGCTTGGAGAGAGCCTGATATTCTGGCGAAGCAACAAAAGCTATACTTATACTCTTAATATATCGAAACCTTATTGCTTATATGTTTGAAGTAATCTCTGGCAGATTCTACAATCATGTCATGGGTAGGTGTTTGACAAATATTAACTCTAGTCCCTCCATACTTCGGCAGAAACTTTCAGCCGTAGGTCCAGGCTACTATTGTTTGACAATAGAATCAAATTTGACATTCATAAGTGTTCTCTATGGACCTAAATTAAATAATATCTTCATTTCATTTGTCTTGAACATTTACCCAGCCATATTGGGTCCATTGCCATTGGACATTGGTAGGCGAGTTATGATGGCCCAATCTCCAAATAATCATTATAATGTCAAAGGTAAATAATTAAGATGATAACTACAAATAAAATCAAGATTAGAAATCATATTAACTATCGATTCATGTCATACCGTTTCATTACTTAATTTGAATACACCAGCTTGTGCCTTATTATCAGCTTAAAATTGTGTGTTTAAAATGTTATGGACTTTCGGTACACGTGTCAACGCTTGCTTTGCTTTGCCATCAGAGTCCGAAGCTTGGTTACTTTCCATGTATTGCCTTTGAAAACTTTTATTTTTTATGTTTATATGTAATGTGTCTACGCGTCGATCTGTAATTATGTTACTAACCCTGCGTAACACTTAGCTTAAGTTACTTTTTACTGTTCCTACTGTACCTTAATAATCTGTTTCAATAAACACAGTTATTTCATAAATTCAAATTTTTATAAAATAAGCGAAACAAAATTGAGGAATATTTGAATTATGATTAGCATGATGAAGTGCCAGTGGACAGGGCTAATTATGCGAAGAACTGATAGCCAATGGAATGGAAAGGCCCTTAATTGGCGATAGTGGAATCCACGGCGTGTCTGACCATGAACGTAGGGACCAACGATACTGATGATTGGGACCAGTTATCATGGAAGTCATTATGAGAGATAATTGTTACGCATTAGACGTATTAGTTTAGTTTTAATGATATGATGAATGAAACTAAGCAGCGTTTTGCTACTCGTATATAAAAAGAATCCGCTGATGGAAAATAAATTTTGTTTCAACTGTCAGGCTACATTTTTTATAAGTCAAACTTATAGTGTCTTTCACTTTACCTCTTATAATTTGTAACTGTACTCTACCACTCTTAATAATACGAGGAACAAAATAATTATTGTAATACATTTATGCCTATATCTACTTTGAGATCCTTACTTATATTATTTTACAAACACAGGACAATACATCGAAGGACGATATGTAAAAATAAACAAGGACTGCGGTTTTAATTTTTAAATAATTTCATAAAAATAATAAAAGCAGTCTCGGTTCTCTCGTGTCAAAAGTCAATCTAATTGTTCACCAAATCTCATTAATTTTTTGTGATAGCCTTGTATTGGACAATGTCAATTCAAAGTTCGTAACAAATTGTTTTAAAAGGGGAAATTGAGGTACGGGCCTACTATACATATGAAATACGTGGTAACCTAGACATATAACTCGATACAAGTTCCCCTCAGGCAAAACTTATTTGTCAGGGTATACGTATAGGTTCTGCGTACTGCAATTAAGTTACGTGTCCCTCGACGTCATAACGTCGTCGGAGGCAAAAACGAGCTTGCATCGCCGCGCCGGTTCTCAGCGCTAGAGAGTATGGGAACTGATACGATTTCCACTTTCATTTGATCGACTGATACATTAGTAAGACGCCGTGATTATCAGAATGTACTTAATGTTTTAATCACAGAGTATTACTAGCTATTTGTTTCGTTGTTACTTTGTAATGCGCTTGGTTACATTAGGTATTTAGCAAGTGATCGCTTGTCTATAGTTGTGTCATAGCATTTATCTCAAATGAGTAACAAGTTTAATTAAAAGTAAACAATAACTTGCTTAATCAAAACTTAACTACAAGTGGTAGTATCAAATTATTATAGTAGCAATTATGTAAAAATAGAAATATAAAGTTAAGTTCAAACTTTAAAATAAACTGTATATAATTTGTACAACTTTATTTAACTGTTAAGTATGAATACCACGTTTTTATTAAGACATCAGATAGATTTTCGGATAAAAGTAGAATTTGATAACGGTGTTCACAAGTGAATTGAGGTCAAGCTGTGTCAAATAGTAAAAAACACGCCAAACCACATCACGTTATTTCGATGAGATGACGAATAACTAATACCGTTACTCAAATACGCACTGTAGCGATATTTCATATAATATTTAGTAAATTCTTATGTCGAACCACTCCTAAAAAGATAGTACATCAGGACTAAAAACACATTTCTACTGAAACACAATAATAAAGCCTGTATTCAATGTAAGCAACGTCTCAGAAATATACTTACAACTTTTAATTATTAAGTTAATAGTTGACGAACTCATTAAAAAAAGACTTATTATTATTGAAGAAAGCGTTAATGTAATATTACAAAACGAAATTTACCTGACAACGAGTTATTTACGAATATACCTACAAATTGTATCTTTTTGGCATTTCTCGTCTATAGACTATTAACTATTGTATCTCGAGAATCAAAACTAATAATGTCAATGCTTTAATAATTGTAGGAATTATTAATAAGACATAAAAATATGTCCAAAATAAGATTACTATGTTACTATAGCATTGATTGGTTATATGCATCCAATATGTTGCAAAATAGCTCAGGCGTTTATCCGAAACTTCTATCTAATATTGATAAGTAACACGTAGTACCTCGTAAAACAAAATGAGGCAAGTTTACAAAAAGTTTTGAAAAAACAAAAGCAGCTCGCTCTGCTAACTCTCATGAAGTTTCGTCACCGCCCTCCTTTCGAAGCCATAAAAATGGATAAATTGGTGCGCGGGCACAAGTAGCTGCCCACTATTGTTTACGAGTAACCAACATTTGGAGAGTAATATTTGTTATTATGAGTGATGTAATACACCAGAAGCCTATTGAAGCGTTGGTTTTGGAGTGCACGTTCGTTATTGAGGCCACTTATTGCATTAGCAAACATAATATGGCTGAAATAAAATGCTTTTTCAATTTGTAAGCAATCGTTAAATAAATCAGCCTGATCATTTTCAATTAATATACAAACACTTTCAGTTACTAGGAATATCATTTAACATTTTTATTTTAATGCTTTACTTAGAAGTAATGTTTTAAGCGTCGGTGGCTCATTGGTGTTGATAGTTGCCTTTCGATCTGGAGGTTGCACGTTTAAATCCCGCCACGTCCAATGTATTTTCGAAATTATATATACGTTATCCGACGCTCTTACAGTGAAGGTAATAAGCTAAGAAAAGAAAAAAAAGGATGTGCGTGATTTCGGTCGATCGGTACTGGGCCCGCTTAGATGACTAAGGCTATATAATCCTTTACGGGTATGCACGTGCCACTCGGTGAGGGCCATATAATAAGCTGATCATTATGAAAGTTTGAAATGGACATCCATAACACTTTTGTAACCGGGTGTTATTATTTTTATACCTAATACAATTGTATTGTATCATAAAATCGGATCTGCTTGTAGTTTTCAAACACGAAATTACACTTAAGATAATTAGGATCTAGGAACCATAAAGAAAATCTATGATTAGGATCGTATTAGGATTGAAAAAAAAAAGCATATATACGGTCTAATTGAGTATCTAACCTCCTTTTTTGAAATCGTTTAAAAACTAGCTAAGAAGTCTAGGAAAAATATTATTTGTCTAGTTCAGCAGACTAGATCCTTAAGCTACCAATCAAAGTCTAGTAGGTAAGTGGGACTGCAGACGTCATGAAACTAGTTTTTAATAGGCGCCCAGAAGTGTATCAATGCCAAGTCCAGTTGTCGTGGGGTCAAAAGGTTGTGCGTATAAGAAATATCCGGCTTGGATATGGTTTTATGGTTTTACTTGTTATAGGGGTTTTATCTATAAAAAAATCATTATCATATAAAGTCCTGGAATAAGTCTAAGTTTAAACCTTGCTAATAAATTACCAGCTGTACCCTGCAGTGGTACACGCGGTATAAGAAATTATCTCTCAGTATAACGTAGCCTGTGTGTTTCTCCAGGGTGTCAACTGACTCCTTAGCAAATTTTATTAAAATCGCTTCGTTAAGTAACCGCGTGAGCAACGCTCGATACTAGACTGGTACTTACAAAGTCCCGTATACATCGGGAAAATCAGAGACTCCAATATATTTATATGTAGAGATATCACCTTAGCATAAACATAAAGTTAACTTTAAATTGTAATTTAATTGTAGCAAGTAACCATGAAATTATGAATCCAAAACTCACATACATATAATAAGGATTGTGTTACAATTTCAAAGTACATAAGTAACTGTGTTTTCTAGCTGTTATAATAAATATAAAAAAACACGGTATTGTTGTGTTTCTACTAATAACTCTAGTTTTTATTTAAAACCAATTATTCTATCTCATCGTAAATTACTGTTTTGGATATTCACTAGACATATGCATAGCATAATTAACTGAGTTTACAATACATTTCAAAGCTACACGATAGGAAATTAGTCGTATTACTACGTACCTATTGTGCCAGGGAACCATGCACACAAGGGTTCCTTTGTAAGTCTGTGCTGCTATTGCCACGCGTATCTCGAGTCCTGAAGTGGTTATGTCCTGTAAACAAATCATTGAATTAGAAAAGAACACTTGGGTCTGGCTCGAGGACGCTTAACATGGGAGCCGCTTGAATAACTCGCTCCTTAAGGAAATAAATAACTGCTCTTAGGTTTATTTAGAAGTTAACAGAAAACGTGTTAGGCTAAATCTGTTCTAATGTCTTAATATAATTACATGGACGTCAAGATATTATGTAGTTAAAATTAATAATAATTTATTTTGGATCAATTTCAAGAATGGTTTTGTTTATTGCAATTTTATGTACACTGAATTGCTATGTTGCGCGGCAAAAGAACCCGGATTTTTAAGTAGGGACTTTAAAAATATTGCACCCTGTTGGCCATTTTACAAAGTCATTTTTTCTATTTTATTAGGATAACAAACAATTACACACAAGGATATATGTAAGTCTTATTAACTAAGTGTAGAGTCAATGTGCAACCAGCACCATTATCCACATATTATTAGTTTAAAATTTAGTTACTTCGGAAGTACACACAAGAGAAAAACTGTTCTATATTACTGCAAAGGCACAAATGTAGACTCAATGTTACACTACACTACAAACTACACAGAGAGATGAAAACATTATGGCTCCAACTGCATTAATCTTTGATACAAATTATTTTAATTATTATTAGTACTTGAACTGACATACAATTCGACACAGAGAAACCTTCCTTGGAATTATATTTTTATACTATCTTTATCGATCTTTTTTATCAATTTTATAATATTTATCTTATATGTATGTAATGATACTGCAAACATGTCGCAGCATACAAAGTAATCTTTATATGATTGCATTATCCTTCATAAGGGGGCACGCTCACCTGCATAAGTTCTTGCAGGTTTAGGTTCAAATAATCGACGCGTCATAACATTACATGAGCGAACCAATCCGTTTGGTACTCTTAAATTGTAGTTGATTTTATGTCGGAACAATCAAATCTATTGTAACAAATTTTGTACAATATCATTTGACCCAGACACAATCTTCTTTTAGTAAGTATTTATCATATGGATTTAATTATTAGAGCATTTCAGCCGTACACACTTCTGTTGCACTAAGCCTGTCCCGGTAACTTCTAATCTTTTGGGGATTTAGATCGTTTCTAGTGTGTGTCATTTGGCCAGAGCTTTGTTCGTTCAGGGCAGGATGTACCATCGTCCAGTGAGATAGGTTCACTAACCAAACGCACCGATAATTTTTGATAAAAAAGTAATTATATATCATAATTTTTAAAAGATAGGTTTGGCAATCTAAGCCAACGACGCGACACGCGTCACGCGCGATCTGGCCCGATATGCGCAAGAGCAACTCGGGTTTGACTAGTTTGACACGGTCCGTAGCCAATTATGCGTCCGCATAAATAATAATGCATTTCGCTAAAGCACTACCAACATATAAATTGTCGACAAAACAAGAGGGTAACTCGTGAAACATCAATAGCTTTAACGAGTTCAGATTGAAGCTAGGCAAATTGGTAAACAAGGTTGGACAACTAAACGCGTATGATACATGGTACGAGCTGAGTGGTTTAACTTTATTATAAACTTGCAACATGTGCAACAAGTAAGTGGGTTTGTCACTAAAAGGGAAGCGGGGAGATGTATGCTTGCGCGAAATGCCCGCAGAGTTTTAAATACCTCCTACCTTCAGTTTGGTGAATCATGTTCGGTGGCATGAGAAAATGCAATGGCAACGCAAGGATCTATTAACTACTTGTACTATAATTATAATATTTCATATTAATTATAATTGTAACATTTCAGATTACAATTACAAAATGAGGTTTATATTACGAGTACATATTGCATTTATTCAAAGCGTATTCAATCTACTCGTACATTATTACGAAAGCTCAATAAAATCGAAGCAATTATTGCAAGTCATTGAGCTCATGTCTCGATAACTTGGTTGTGAATGTATTGAACATGGATTCTACCGGTTGGTAAGGCAAATTGTACTTGAGAAGTAAGTTTTTGAACACATTATATAGATAACTTTTTACATCGTGGAATGAGTGTAATCTCAGTCATCTGCCTGATTACGCTGATCTTTCAAAATCAAAATATATTTATTCAATTTAGGTCTATAATTAACACTTATCAAATTTGATTCTACCGGACTGAATTTTTCTACTGAGAATGATCCAGCCAGAAACCGAACTTAAAAAAAAAATATTTACATCTGTTGTCTTACTTGATTCGTAAGGTCCGTTAAGACGTTGTTCCTCAATCGTTGGTCAGTTGTCAGTAACCACAGCGACATTCGTTTCATTCCCTCCATAGCTAGCTAGTCTGTTAGACAAGGCTTGTGCAATGTTTGAGATGTTGTAATTTGATTTAAATATGATGCATGAGAACGAATATTGTTTTATTGAAATAAATAATAATACAAAATGATGATATCATCCAATTTAATTTGTGATAAAAGTTATCGTACCGTATCGTATGCAAGTTACCTACCCAATTAATTTATTAACTGTTATCCTAAAGGAAAATGTTTGGGAAAAATACTGAACAAGTTGGTACCATATTATATCAGAATGAACAATTGTTAAACGCATTTATGCAGATCTTGCAATGCGAAAATCATTGAAACTGTATTCATGTACCGAAGATTATAGAATTACTTAAGCGATTAGTTCCTACCATAAAATTTTATATGGCTCTACAATTTAATCACCCGTTATATGTATCGATAACATATGCTTTTGACATGGTATGTTTTCTTTATAAATGGTAAATCTAACTAAAAGAAAGATATTCGTAAATATTACTTAGTCCGATCAGAAATTCAAAAATTGGGATATTTCTAATGAAATGGTTTATTCTAATAACATAACACTAAAATGTGATCGGAAAGCCTAAAGCAATAATAAAAATCGTAACCCATGAGATTGAGAAAGAGTCGGTCGGTTATTTTTCCGTTTATATTTGTTTTTTATGTAGTATGTGTACAGGACGGTCAGGGGGCTCACCTGATGGTAAGTGATACGCCTAACCATGACAGAGCGAAAAACAGATATACAGTTATTATCCGCCATCAGTGAGGACTGTACCCGACACCCGAGACGATAAATGTTAGGTCTCTTTTACCCAGTAATTTCACTAGCTACATTATCCCGAAACACAAAAGTGCATAACACTCCTGTTTTACGGGACGATATCCGGTGATTAGACTGTACTGATGAAGATGAAGTTATTGTAGACCGCGGTGTAAAAATGCGGTACATACGGTGTCAATAGAAATGGAAACAGGCCGGTTTTATCACAGTGACACGTGCCGGCGGCGTTTGTCCCGAAACCCATATACAATCACTATTTTTGCTCTATTTCCTGTAGCGCATCCGCTGTGCAAGTTCACACAATACTTATTTCTTTCCGGCATCGTGTTGCAAAGGTAACACCTTCAGTTATGTATATATATATGTTCTTATTTGAAATACTATTAAAAATATACACAGTTATTTTACATCTGATCAGAAATACCTACATTCATATCAATTGCAACTAGCAAGTAACTATCGCAATGTTTGGTCATCACCATAATTATTTCTCTTTCTTCCATGTTTGAAGGCGTTATTGCTCCTGGCTATTTTCTCGACTATCTTAGCTACGTGAATAAGCCTTTGTCATTTTGTGTACGAGTAATTTGATAGGGTTGATCATTTATAGACACCGGCATCATCTTCTAATAAAGCGGTTTTATTAATATGGTAAATAATCAACGAATAAACTTATAAATACCATTTTTTAACTTTTATATCCACTGTAGCAACATTTTTTATTGAGTATGACCGTAGAGGTGTAAAGTGGAATCCTAGACATCTCCTTTTTATTGTTATTAAATGTAAATAAATGTACACAGGCATTCACAAAGCTCCATTAAGTTCCAGTATAAGCCAGGAGCGTTTATTATGGGTAATTACTAGATATAGATAAACATACATACCTATATACAAGATATTTTATGCAATTAGCATGTTCTATTGTACTTTAGCTATTGTATTAAAGATTAACTTAGTGTAAGATTTGTTGGCTGTCCATAATAAACTAGTAAGTTGTATGATGATTCCCAATTTTTTAGACTCACCACAACATCCCCTGGTGGTGACCCTGACGACCTTTACCGCGTAGTGCCGTAGCAGGTCGACCTGCCACCACGGTGACGCCTCCCGCTGAGTCTCAGTACATCTCTTCCCGTCGTGTTCCGTTGTTTTCTCGCCATCATTCCCGTTGGCGGCGGCTCCTCCTCTCACCGTAGTCGACTGGTTGGCTGGCTTGCGAAAGGCCACATTTGTACCTGAAATTAATTGGGTAATTAAAAACCGTTGTTACTTAACTGTTGACCTTTTCGTTATAGGGTTTTTTAATGTTATAAGTGTACAGGACGGTCAGAACGCTCACCTAATGGTAAGTGATACACCTAACCATGACAGAGCGGCATTGAAGGAAAACAACAACTGATAGTCAGTTATTATTCTCTATCAACGCCGCACTGTACTTGACACCCGAGACAACAGATATAAGGTCTCGTATATCTAGTAATTTCACCAGCTACAGTGCCCTCATCCCAAATCATAAAGGTACATAACACACCTGTTTCACGGGACGATATCTGGCATTGCGATGGTACCTACTTAGACGACTCAGTATCGAGTCCATCACCTAGGTCAACACTTACCACCTTATTTCTCAGTGCCTCTGAGAAATAAGGTGGCTAGAATCTCACAGGTAAGACACATAGTTAACGTCACTTTT